>CAKNYM010043355.1:4688-41190 GCA_932195095.1 Andricus curvator
GTCAAAACTAATTCTGGGGGATGATTTCCACCAATGGATTCATAAGTAAACGCCCAAGAGTCCCGGGTTCTAGGGTAGGAAAATCTTCAGAGAGGTCCCGAGAACAGCTTTTTCACACATGATCGTCAGATTGATTTGCATCCTTCTTTTGGGAAGTTTCTTTCCCTAACGCAAAGCTTAAACTCGGTCTCGGACTTAGTCAATTTTCGAGTTCTTCTTGTAAACCTACTTCAATAAATGTTACCTGGCTGAGTTAATTTTGTTCTCGTAAATTCACCCGATTTCTTATTTTCATAAGACGGCGATTAGAAGATTTAATTAAAACCGCGCAAAATAATCGATCAAGGAATTTAGTTTCAAATAAATTCTCAGAAGGCGCTCAAGTCAGGTCGTGACAAAGCGGCTTTCACAGCGCCTCTACAGGTATGTGTCCGTAACACTGGAATGATAGCTATATATATTATATATATATATATGCAACGACCACAAACTTGCCTGGAGCGCCAACTACCGGTATGTGGCCCTACTAATCCCTTGCCGCATCTAGGAACTAATATCTTTGCTTGTACCAAAAAAATCGGTACTGTTGTACTTTTTACAACAGCGCGACTGCCGAAAGGTCAAACTTTATTTTTGAAGTGAAACTTCTTTTGGGACGGGAGTGAATTGAAAAAAACAACCGAACGTACAAACGAAATTCTCTGTCTCTCTCTTACAAGTATACTTTCTATACCAGTGGAACGTTCCCAAGGGGCGGACATTTTACACGCTCGGGGAACGTTCCTGGAACGTTCCGTGCTATTAGGGTACACTATAATATGATATACATATCATAAACTCACACCCATATTCACCTATCGCTTACGGTTTACGCGATATTTATTGATAATAATGACAATGGCGGTAATTCATATTTGAAACTTTCCAGTGGAACGTTCCTGAAATGTTCCCAAACGTGTTTTTTAGGAATTTTTTTAACTCGACCCTAAATTTGTGTTTTGTGCTGCGAAAACCCACCTCGTACTGACTTTCATGGAAATCTACCAATTTATTAAAAATTTTCAATTTTCGGTAAAATTGGTGAATTTTGAGCAAAATTGTGTTTATTTTTTTAATTTTGACCCCAAATTTGTGTTCTTTGCTCCGAAAACCTTCCTCGTACTGACTTTCCTAGAAATATATCAAATAAATGAAATTCTTAACTCTTTGGTAAAATTTTTGAATTCTGAGTAAAATTTTGGAATTTTGACCCAAAATTTGTGTTGTTTGCTCCGAAAAACCCCTCGTACAGAATCTCATGGAAATCTACCAAATGAACTAAATTTTTGGTAAAATTGTGGAATTTTCGTATTTCTACACCAACTTTGTGTTCTGTGCTCCGAAAATCCCCTTCGTACTGACTTTCATGGAAATCTACAAATTTATTGAAATTTTTGGTAAAATTGTTGAATTTTGAGTAAAATTAGGGAATTTTTTCATTTTGACCGCAAATTTGTGTTCAATAGGTTGGAACCTTCCGAAAATTCCCGCGGTACATTCCGTGCTATTAGGGAGCAGAATAGTTCCTCTTGTACAATAGTGGACAAAACCAGAGATACCTCGAGAATAACTTTCCTGACAAGGTGATGTCATCTTGATTTTGTTCATCTTTGTTCGAAAATTTTTCTACCGAAACTTTACATTGTCATATCAGGGGTGAGATCTGATGCCTTATTACGATGGGACTTCTCCTTCTGCCATATGCGATACACAACGAAGTCGAGGCGTGTGCGATAGAATGGGAATCCATGATCCAAAAAGCTATGGTCTCGCCACGCGCATCTAAAAAAAAGTGAACCAATCAACTGGCCCGTAGGAATTCGTACAGCGACCTCCATTTTTAAAAGGACGTCAAGCGGGAAGTTTAAAGCAGGCTCAACGCTGCATGTGTTAATTGCAGAAAAAAGTCGAAAACAGTCTTATAAATAATCGTATAAAGCTAAAATAAAAATCAGGAACATATGACTCATATTTATAAACAGTATAAAATGTAAAAGAGCGTGCTATTAAAAAATTTGAAGTGCTTCTTTGCAACATATTTGAAGAATTATAATCCCATACTATTCACACTATCGATTTTGGAAAGAACAAAGAGAGTTTAAAAATGTTCTTGTATTGTACTTTTTATTACAGAAATCATTATGAATAATTTGTACTAGTTGTGCACAGTCGGCTAAAGTACGGATTTTATTATCTATATTATTACAAATTCTAATGAATAATGAATAATTATTTATTAATTAATAAGAACAAACAAAATAATCAATTAATACTGGATAGTTATAAATGAAATAATGAATTGATAATTATTAATTACAAATAGAAGAATTAATTACGGCAAATAAACCAATTATAATTATTATAATCATCATTATAATTGTTGTATACCCTGCCGATGAAACAGCACTGAAAAAGCACTGGCGAACGGCACTGGGCCGCCAGTGCTTTTTCAGTGACTGTTTCTGCTGATTTCGGCACCTAAACCGCACTGAGGGTGATGCGACGGTCATATAATGGTTCTATTGTATTCGTCACGTACCGGACAGGCAGAGTGGTTGACAGCAGTTGGCCGCTACCAACCCGAATCCCTTTTTAAAATTTTCTTCAAATTATTAACACTTTTTTTTAATTTATGAATTTTCTCATTATATATATTTTATACTTATAAATTATATACTAATATACTATTCTGAAGTTGAATTCGAAAATGTTGTCTGTTTTGGCGTATCTCATTCCATTTACGAGATACATTATGTTCATTCGAATTTTAAACTTTTCAAAAAAAAAGTTAGATATCTGAAATCATCGAAACCCGTAAATTCTGAATTTCTAACTTTCGCAGAGGTAATTTCAAAATTTCACAAATTTTAATTTTTCATTTTTAATCCCTTTCAGCTGGTCTACTTGGTAGCCTATTCGCAGGTATAAAGGGAACTTCTGCAGGCATTTAAAACTGTAATCTGAGTAGCTTTAAACGAGCAGCACTGAAACGGCACTGGGCAGTGCTTTTTGAGTGCTGTTTCATCGGCAGGGTAATTATTATAATAGCAAACATAGTAAAAATATGAAGAATACAATCCTAAATATCTCAATAATTATTAATTACAAATACAATAATTAATTATGATACATAAATCAATTACAATTTTTGTAATTTATAATTAATAATTATAATGATTCGTATTAATTACTATTAAAAATGCTTTTCGCAGAAAGTGTTGCAAGTTTCACTATAATTTTTATCATTGAATGTACTTTTTGTATAATATTATAATAGCAAACACAGTAAAATATGGAGAATACAATACTAAATATACTTTTATAATTAAAATTTTGTATGACTTTCATGATTTATTTAATGGTGTGGCAAAAAAGAGGTATGCATGGTAAAAACAAATTATGTTAAGCCTGCCTTGATTATTTGTAACGCACGTAGGGTCCTTAAATGCCCAAGAATTTATGTTGAGTAAATGCTCTCGAGAATAGGCTTATTAAGCACTTATTGTTTAAACAAATACATATCATAATTAATACATGTATTTTGTCAAAAACATTCTAGAGTGAACAAAACATATACCTTTTTTAAATTACAGAGTTGCTACAGGTCAGGTAACCTGACTAACCCGACTAACCTAACGAGTTAGGGAATTTTCGACAAATTGAAGTTGAAATTTATTTTATCATCATGGTTAAAAATCGCAACTATTTGGTTAAAAATTAATCTGTTTTGCTTGAGGATTCAAACTATTTTGTAGAAAAGTTTTCTTTTCTGGTTGAATTCAACTATTTTTGGTATAAAATTAAAATCCTTTTTGGTCAAAATATAAAACATCACGTTTTTCGTTGAGAATTCATCTTTTTTGGTAGAAAATTAAATTACTTAGTTGGAAGTGGAAGTACTTTGTTAAAAATTCTTTTCTTTGGTTGATGATTCATCATTTTAGTTGAAAAAACTTTCTTTTGATCAAAATTTAATTATATTGTTGAAAATTATTTTGTACATGTATGGCTCATAATTTATCTTCTGATGTTAAAAATTCAAATATTCGGTTTAAAATTCCTGTATTTTATTGAAAATTCGAAGTTTGTGGGAAAATATTTAATCTTATTGGTAACTAATTCATCTTTTTGGTTGGAAATTCTTTTGAAAATTAAAATATTTGGTTGAAAATGAGATGTTTCTTATTTAGAATCAATTTTTTTAACTGGAAATTGTAACTTCCATTTTTTGTCGAAAATTTATCTTTTTTGATAGCATCTAATTCTTCTTGGTTGAAAATTACACTATTTCATTGAAAATGTATCGGTTTTCGGTGAAAATGGAACTATTAGTTGTAAATCCGTATTTTTTTGGTAAAAGAGTACTCTCATTAGTTGAAATTTCACCTTCTTGGTTAAAAATTAATTTTTTTGGTTGGAAATTCTTTTTGTTTTCAGTTCAAAATTTTGTTTACGAACTGAAAATTATTCTACTTTATTTTTGGTAGAAAATTCATATTTTTAGTTTAAAATTCATGTATTTGGTTCAAAATTCAATTTTTATAGTTGAAGATTCATCATTTTAGTTAAAAATTCACTTTAACTATTGAATTTTGTGTGGAAAATTTACCTTTTTTGATAAAAATGTAATCTTTTCCATTAAAAAATTATCGGTTTAGTAAAAAATTTAGCTGTTATATTTTTTGTTAAGAATTCATTTTTCTCATTGAAAAAAGAGTAGTTGAAAATTAGTTTTTTTTGTTGATAGAAAATTCATCTTTTGGAAAGAAAACCCCACAATTTGGTCAAAAATTCATATTTTTGGTTCAAAATTCATCATTTTCATTAAAAAATAATTTCTTTGGTTGAAAATTATTTTTTCAACTGAAGATATAACTATTCCATTTGAGCTTGAAAATTTATATCTTCAGTTGAAAATTAATTAATTTGGCTGAAAACTCGTTTTTTTAAAATTCACTTTTCGTTTGTAAATTCATCTTTTTACAGGCTACTGCAATTCTCGCAGCCCTCTTTTAATTTTGTAGATATTTATGTCCGTGATCCAAGATAAATAGTTAACTACATCATGAAAAATGACAAATTGTAAATTTCAATTTGTGCTTATAACAGAATACAATAAAGAAAATCATGGAATTTAATTCTTCAAAAAAATACATCCATGTTGTGAAAGAACTTTCTTTTAATTCATGCATTTTAACTATACGTATTTGCAGTTCGATATATTTCTTCATTATAATGATTGATTAACATTTAAAGGACACACCTCCAAATACACCTCCAGATATTTTTGGCTGGACAAAATCAAGAGTGATGTTGAAACAATATAAAATAGAAAAAAATATCTCCAAAACCTCAATGATAATTCAATTATCCGATGAAAATACTTGAAAAAGAAAGGAGACAATCGGAAAAAATCGGAAAGCCCATGGGTTCTCAGTGACCCCAAGTGTCCTTTAGGGATAAATAGTTTCAAATTCACAATTTCTATTAAATATAAAACTATGTATCTTCAAGAATTAAAAGAGGTATTAACGACATTCTTATTATCTACATTTAAGTATCTAAGTTTGAGAAACGCTGTGCTACATCATGACGCGAAATGATTTCAATCGTACTTAGGAAAGCGTCTCTGCGTTGTCATGGTAACCAATATGGCTGTCGCTGTACGAGACGCGGCTTGAACGTATTTCGTACCCCCAAGTGGCGGGACCATAGCTTTTTGGATCATGATGGGAATCGATACTTTCGAAATATTTCTTTTTATCGTATGAAGTAGACCGACAGCGTCCGTTGCTTTTGAACGACAAGTCATACTGAGCGATTCAAAACAAGCAAAACCCTTTCTGTCTATCTTATACGATAGACAGAGAGGCTTCGTAATATGAGCATTCTAAATTCGATCGGAACTCGCTGACCATCTCATATGGTAAAAAGAGAGTTCCGATCCTAATGAATCGTCGGAATCCTAACGCAGAGAGAATACCTTCTACTTTAAAGACCGTGGCGACTTTTGAGAGCTGTCACATTTATTGTCACTGAGGGCTATATTTGCATATATGATGGTTAAATTGCCCGTGAGCGCAAATAATTGGAAAAGTTATACATATTGCAAATGTAAACCCTCGCCTTTTCCACTTGTAAAGACTAAGATGTTGGGCCATTACAAGAAGCAATGACAGTTACTCTTAACTTACGGTAATATTCTCTGTTTACCCATCAGAGCAGGTAATAGCAGACAGACTACACCCACCACGGGTAATATTTAACTTCTACCTACACCAGCGAGTAAAAACACGAAATTACCTGCACCAAAATTTACTCCTAGTTTTTTCTGTGCACGCTCCTCATATTGGATCAAATGAGAGAAGGATTTCTTTGCTGATTCCTCATCTCAAATCGTTCGGATGAAGCTGTTATGAGAATATTTTTTTCTCATATTAGGGAAGAGATGGAAACACAGTTTCAACCAAAAGTGCTCATGTCGGATATGGCCGAAGCACTTTACAATGCATGGCTAGCAGTTTTGCTTCCAGCTGCGTTTAGGTAGGCATGTTAATGTTTAACAAATAAAACTACCTTAAAAATCGAAACCTGAGTACATTATACTTTTTTATTTTCAAATTATTTTGTACATGGCATGTAGATCGTGCGTGGAGAAAAAATTTAAATAAAATTGACTCCAAAGAGATGCAGGCAATATATGATTTTTAGAATGTGTGTATTTTAAATCTAACAAAAATATTTTACGTTATTTTGAATTAATTAAAAATGTTTTCAGTTCGTTGTGTATCAAAAAGCACGTGTCTTGATGCAAGAAACAGATGTGGCTGCTTTTGATTCCATGATTCAGGGATTTTTAAAATAATTGGAATTAAATCCAGTCACATATGAATATGCAAAGTATTTAAAGGAAAATTATCTCCAGAATGTAAAGGCCTGGGCGTACTGCCACCGTTTACATTCTGGAATATTGAACGAATGCATAGGACTATTGAATATTTGTATTTGCACGGAAAGCATAATAAGAGACTAGATAAGGCCATCAGTGCCATCATAAAGTTCGTGCGTGACAAATTATTCGAGCAAATAATTACACAGACCACAGGAAAATTGTGCTAAAAAATTGCACATTTCCGCCAGCGCCACAAGACTAGTGAAGAGCTTGATGTCAACTCAATAATGGCAACTGAAACAGCCTGGGAGGTGCCTTCTTCAACTTCTGTTGAGATCTATACTGTGGAAGAGCGAAAAATCGACTGCAACTGCAAATTACTTTGCTTCGCCTGCAATGCATGTTTGCACCAGTATTCATGCAGCTGCTTGGATTCTGAAACTAAATGGAATATGTGCAAACACATACACCTAGTTTGCCGTTATCGGAAAAGCCTCCAGCCTCCCTCACAGAAAGAGCTTCCAGAATTTCAATCTGAAGGTAACTATAACATTTTTAATTAGCACTAAATTATTGTGGCTTTTGCAGCTTTGATATTGTATATTTCTAGTCTTTTAGCTTTTTAAACTGAATAGAAATTTCCTGGAGATTTCTCCACTTACAGTCAGAAAAATAATTCTCTTTAATTAAAGAAACCGTTTCTTTAACATATTTTGTTCATCTAACCAAAAATTACTTAAAAATGAAGAAAATTATTTTTAATTAAAGACAAATTTTCATTTAAGCAAAACCCCATTTCTTTGAACTAAAGAAATTCGTTTGAATCAAAAGAAATGAAGTTTATGGTTGCAGTTTATGGTTTTTAGCTATCTAATTTGTAAATAGATATATAATTTCCCTCCAGTCATAAACGTTGCGGCTGTTTTTTTTTTAGTTGAAACTGATTGAAACTTCTTGGAGATTTCATAACCTGCTATTATCCTGGCCTATAGATTGTTTTTAATTTTCAGATAACGAAGAAAAAAATCCTGTTATGGTGGAGGAAAGCAGGGAAACAAAAGTAGTCGAACCCATTCCTGAGACAGAATACAAGATCGATGATTTGGCGTAAAGAAGAAACTCGTGAGCGTGAAAGAGACGGACAAATCTATTTTTCTCTTTCACTCTCATGCGTTTTCTGCCCACATGGGACGGCACCTTCATCCTGAAGGTGCGTGGGCAGAAAACGTCGGCGTAAAGCAGAAACTTATGAGAGTGAAAGTGGCGGACAGATCTATTTGTCTCTTTTACTCTAATGAGTTTGTGCTTTACTCCGGCCACGAAGGAATAGTAAGGAGTGGTATCATGATCTAAGAATACACAAATTACAACCAACGACTGTGTTTCTGTGGATTACTAGGAGAATATCATTGGTTGAAATATCTAGTGATTTGACGTTTTGCGCTAAGATTGACACGAATGTATCGGACCAGCCGGATTCCTGGCTCCCCCCACCATTGCTCCATTACTTCGAACGGCGCGTCAATTTGAATAGAACTCACAAGGAGAAAATACACATTTAATTGAAGATTTAAGCAACGCAGAATCATTCATCAATAACTTCAGTTTCATTTCACTTCAATACTTTTTTTCTGTTATAATACTAAATAAAAGTACTAAAATACTAAAATAAATAAATTTAATAATAAATTCAGTTTAACATCAAAAATTATTTCAACTTCAATTAAAATAATATTTATATTGAGAGATGGATAAAATTACATAATTGGAAATTTTGATAAAATTTGGTACACATAATCTAATATTAAAATAAGTGCCTGAATTTGGTCAGAAATTGACTCTTAGCAACAGCCGACAAAGTGAACTCTTTCTGTTCTGCACGTACACTAGGGACGTCAAAAAACTTTTCCCAATTTTTCGCGGATTTTAATCAATTATTTTATAAGAGTTAATTATACTATTTAATTTCATCCCTGTTTTCGGATAAAATTCTTAACGCCTGTGCCCCACACATGCGCAGTCGATTTTCTTTCTGGTGTATTGCTGAAAAAGCCTTCACATATGCTGGGAAATATTTTAAACCAGTCACGATAAAAAAGCACCCCGATTCTTTTACTTATATATTATTTTCCTTTAATATATATTGTGTATCTGAAACAATTAATTTTTATTATTATGTTTAATTATAAATTATGACAGGACAGCAAAATATCAGACTAAGGGTTAGTATGGTAATTATTTATTCTTCATTTTTCACTGTTAAGTACAATAATCTGTTAATAGTTCAAGGTTAGTGAACCTGCCTTCTTTAGTAAAAATGTAAGTAAATAATAATAATTACTAATTAACATCTTTATAGATAAAGTTACACTACGTTTTAGCAATATGAACATTTTGAAGTCTTAAGTTCAACTCTTTCCTGAATATATAAAAGTGTTCCTAAAAATTTGAAAACTAAAAACTAAAAGAGTGTACATAAGGCCAATCTAATAGATTAATTATCTCAAAAGTTATGGTGCTTACAGAAAGACATGCATACAAACATATTCGTAAAACCCTGTTTTCGATTTAAGAGGGTATCAAAATGTTGACATTTGACAAAAACCGGGGGGGCCCCCCCGCAATTTTACACAAATATAATATTGCAAAATGAAGCAGAATTAATACAATCCTCGTGAAAAGAAACACCAATTTAATACCACTTTAAGACCAGTTTCAAACAACGTTTGGTCGTTTTCTGGTCTGTACCCTTCAGCCTATACCTGCATCATTTTTAGGGCATTGAAGTAGACACCACTATCTCTCCCTCTCTCTCTCTCTGAAATAAGGATAGCTGTGTGTACCATCACGACTGTGGTCTTCTGGGGACCAAAAAAGATAAGTTTAAGACCACTTTAAGACAGGCCTATACCTGCCTATACAGTGGTCTTAAGTTGGTCTTTCTTTTCACGAGGGAAGTTTAACCGACTTCAGGGGCATTAAAAAATCTTGGAACACAAGAATAAGATGTTCCAACAGGGAGAAAAAAGGTTGTTTGCAATCACAAATTATCCTTAATATGGTTTAATAATAACCGTTCATATCATTCAAACAATTGTTTATTCGTATTCAAGACGTGAACAATTTTTTATAATGACTGTAAATCGATAATGATTTGTAAATACAGGCAGCTACTATATTTTCCGTTTTTCGCTTATGTACTTTTTGCATTTCCGAAAACATAATATATCTTGCATAAATATGTAATATATAGATCTAAAAATTTCAACAGTAAAATATTTATTAATTAAACAAATTTAGTTCCTAAAAATGTCTCTTCAGGTTGAAAATCATGGCGAAGGTGGGAGAACATAAATTGCATTTCACTTTTTCGTTCATCGTGATATTATTTTCATTATTTTCTGGATTTACCACTCCGCTAAATCAGCCATATTTTAGAATTTAGAAGACAGAGCAATCGAAAAAAAACGAAAAATGACGCGAAGGCTATGGTAGCGATGGTGGGGGGAGCCAGGAATCCGGCTGGTCAGATCCATTCGTGTCCCACCAGATCCCACTCCCCACTTACAGGGATGCTACCATGATCTAATCGTAGAGGGAAGATAGGTATAGAGGCGACAATGCAGTGGGCGGCTTGCTTCGCGCTAAGGGGAGCAAGACGGCAGGGAAAGGCTTAGTTAGGTTTAGTTTGGGAACCAGCAACGCGAGGCGCTAGTGCCACGAACCAGTGCTTCATGCCTAATCTGTGTGAGTGGGGTAGGTGAAGAGAGTGTCCGTGTACATGAGTCGAACTGCAAAAAATTTAAAACCCTTATACCTGGACTGGTCTTTCTGTACTCTATTCTGGCTATTCACTTTCTTTCAATATTTTCGTGAATGGAAATATCCACCGATACGTTTTTCATTTGAAACTTTGTATTTTAATATTTTAAGTTAAAATTTAAGAACAAAAGAATTTTTATTTGAACGATCTCATTAGAAATTTTTTGTTTCGCCCATCAGAGGAATAATTCTTTTCTTAGAATGATTAATTACAATAGTCATTATTATTGCAATATGTGAGCATTTATTGAATAATATTTTCTTTTAAATTGTAACAATAGCAAACACGTGAACTTATTAATAAATACACAATTAAAAATGCACAGATCATGTCCTTCGCATACAATAATTATTTTCTGAGAATTATAATAAAATGTGGGAACATTTTTTACATTATTTGATTTTGTACTTATACATTCTCTACTCTCATACTTATCTTTCTGCAATCGTGAAAAAAATATGAATAATGTAGGTACAACTTCAACAACAAAAAAACATCACGTGCGTCCTAAACTACGACCCAAGACAGATTTATGTGTAAACATCTTCGGTAAACGTTAACTGAAATTGAAATCTTACATAAACCAAATAATAACTCACGCACATGTAGGAGTATAAAAATTTATTTTCCCTTATATATAATGTCGTGCAAAAGTTTCTGGACATCTATTTTCCAATAGGTTGAACAAGCATCCTAGTTTTAATAATAATAAACTGTAGATTTTGTCTCAATTATTGCATGAAAGGTGATAAAAGTACCCGTTTTATGGGCATAAATGAAAGCCAGTATGTGTTAATTTTATTAGAAGTTGTTTGAAAAAACGTGAAATGTTAATGTTTCCGGAAAATATACATAAATTCGGAAATAATCATTTCTTTATTGTATTTGGACTAATTTTAAAGATAATTTTCTACAAGTCTGTTAGAATACTGTTCGATTAATTTTTTTTAATTCAGTTATGAAAACCTGACTTTATATCAATATTGATAAGTTCCTTAAATTAATCAGGGTGCTGAATGTAAACTTTAAAATTTTCATTGTTTCATTTTTTTCTAATTTTTAATTTGTAAATGACATTTTTCAATTTAGATTTCTTAAGAAACAACTTATAATCGCTAAATTGTACTGTTTTTAAGTTAAAATTGTTTGAAAATGATATAATTTTGAACACTTGCAAATTTCTTGATTGATTGTTCAAACTATTTTAGTTCTTAAAACGCAGTCTCTTCCAGGAGCTTTGTTTATAGAATACTAATGCGGGCCTATATGATTTCTCTGAAAGAACTCGTCTGTTATAATAAATTTCAAATAAATAAATATTGAATTTTAATGTTTTAATAACAATGTAAAATCCTTTAATTGTAGTGTTTCAACCTAAAATTGTTCAAAAATGATATAATTATGAACACTTAAAAAATGTATTGATTCATTCTTCAAACTATTTTATTTCCTAAAACGCATTCTCTCCTTTGCCTGCTTTGTCAAGCTTTGTTTATAAAATACCGATGCGGACCGATATGAGTTCTCTGAAAGAACACATTGTGTCACACTTATGTTACGCATCTACATTTAGAATTAGGCTAATTATATTTCATGAAGAAGAATAATAAAAATTGAAATTTCATTATGGAAAATTCATTATTATGACACTTATTATTATTATTATTATTATAACACATCTATGGTCAACGGCCAAACCACGCTGAACAAACCAGTTCTCGTCCGATCACTGAAGTTAAGCAGCGTTGGGCGCGGTTAGTACTTGGATGGGTGACCATTTGAGAATACTGCGTGCTGTTGGCCCGTCGTGGTTGTGGTGAGACCACACTTGTAGTTATTTACTACAAGAAACTATCAACCTAGAAACACTACCCGAATCGGGTAGTGTGACGCCTACCCTGAAAAGAAAATGGCTTAATGGTATACTTACTTACTAAGTACTCAAAAATTGTAAGAAAAATATTGAAAATTGTTTCTTTTTTTCAAATTAGACACAGCATATTTTCCTCCTGTTAGACTTTAAATACATGGCGGGAATTCTCAAAACAGAATGAAAAAGAAACCGAAAAAATGCAAAATAGCAGTTTTCTAATGAATTCATACTACAAACGGTATTTCTTGTGTTTTTTCAAAATGAATTATTTTAAATCGATAAATGACGAGTTTCCAAGTATTTTGTAAATAATTTACAATTGTTTAAACAATTATTATTCGTTTGAAAAATATATTTTTCTCTGTAAGTCGTGGAAAATTATTATTTTCGAGATATAAATTCCAGAAAATAATAACTTGTTACAATTTGAGGGAGAAAATATTGTTTAAACGAATGGAAATTGAGAGAGGAGGGGGGGAGGGCTTTCGGTGGGCGAAGAGAAGCAAGCCTCCGGTCTGCGACATAAGACACAACGTGTGTGTCAGAGGCTTGGGTTACACTTTCCAGTCATAGTTTCATTTGAATCAGGCGCGACTCCCCATATCGAGGTCTAAGATGTTTACACATCAAAAACTTATAAATAAAAAACATTTTATCATTATCGTAGGTACAGTTGAGCTCTCGGATCCAATAACTCACCCGACTCTCGTACTATTTTACAAAGTACACATTTCAGTCAATTTTCAATGAATTTATCTTATATATATATTTATATATTAAGTAAAAAATCATGTTCTATTTTCGTAGGAATCTTACAAAACAAAGTCTTACACATACATTATACATTATTTTTGTTTTTGTCTTTGACAATATCAGCGGGTAAATTTGACATTTCAGCAACATGATTTTTTTATTTCAGACAGAATTACTGAAACTGAAATGGGGCGTAAGATCACATCCAATGTGTTTAATAAGAAAGTTTCGTTAAGGGGGCCTTTTTGACATATCAAACGCGTTAGAATAGATCCATTGCCAAACCGTTTTTTTTTTTTTTTTTTTAACAGTTCCGAAAGTTACTTTTACGTTGACGACTAACTTCCATTGGATTTAAGAGTAAAATATCGAACAGGAAAAAGGAAGAGGACGAAATTATCAGAAAATTACGTTCAGAAAATAATCCGCTATCTTCCACAAGTTTTGAGTTATAATATATTTTGGATTTTCAGCGAAAAATCACTAAGTCTTAAAGTATACTCAATTTGCTGTGATCACAAAGAAAGAACAATATCTTATCTATAATAGGACATAATTTAAGATCCCTCAAAGTTGACCATTTTGATGATACGAGAGGATAAAATAGAGTCTACAAAAATCTGCGTGCATCTAAAAAAAGTCTATTAGTCCTATTAATTTGGGAATTGCAAGGTTACAAAAATTCCATTTTTTGCTGCATTTTTGACTGAAAACGGAGAAGTTGTATTTTTGGAAAATACCTCATTTCCTGTGAATCCCATGACAAAGTTCCTGCAGGATAAATGAAAGTGAAGATTACTTTTTGGCCAGTTTTTAGTACTATTGTGTTTTTTTAGTACTTTTGCGGCTTTTTAGTACTTTTTGTACCAACCAAAAATATTTTTATTATTAATTGTTGATAACAAAATCTCGCCCTAACCCCTTTTGAGTTCTTTCGAGTACTTTTGTGGCAAAAACGTAATTTGAATTGATTTGAAATCTGTGATCATTTTTTTGCTTTAAAAATAAGTGAGTCATTGATTAGTTGAAAGTAATTACATATCAAATGTAATTCATTATTGTAAAAAAAGAATAAATAAAGAAGTAATTAAATTAATTGATTGTATTTCAAAGTTATGTAAATAATTGTTTGAAATAGTCAAGTACGTTAAAATTAAGTAATTGAAAAATTAAATAGTTAATCAATTAACTAATTAATTCATGGATTAAAGAATTATGTATTATTGCATTTATTAATTGAATGAATCACTGACTTCATGCATGAGTTTAAAATTGTTTTTCATTTTTTTTAATAAACATGCATTCGCACAAGGTCGCTTATAGTAAATTTGTCTGCTTTTACACAAAAATTCATCTTTTTGAAAACAGCTGATCATACTGGAAAATTATGCAGAATGTAAAAGATGCGGCTTATTAAAAATAATATTTTTGGATCATCAGTCTCTTTATGAATTATGCATACTTAAAGACGTCTCAATAAGCGGGATAGATAATTCACACTACTTTATGACAATTTCCTTCGCATATCTCCCTCAGAATGCATAATTATAAAAATAATTACGATAAAAAATCATTTTAATGAGTCGCGTCTTTTATATTCTGTATATAATGTTGCGTTATGATTTGCCTTTTTCGAGAAAAATCAATTTTTCTGTAAAAACAGGCCAATTTATTTCTCCTTCAACGTGGTTCATTTTTAACCCACAAGGAATAAAAAAATCGAAAATGCACGTTGACTTTCGGACATGCTTTTGTTTAAGCACCCCTAATATTCATATGCCGTTAATTTATAAGTAAACAAACGCTTTTTGCTACGTCCATGAAAGTATTATGCTATTAGTGATATATTATCACAAAATCTTCAGAATAAATACTCATAGTTATATTTTTCGAGTCCTTTTTTGAAATATGATAACTTCATGCTGTTATTAGTTTCAATGTAGAAAAGCAACTTTGGAATCCCACGAGTGGTTTTTATTTTAGTATGAGTGAAGACAGATTTTTGAGTCTTATTTCAATACCTGGAAGTAGCTCTGACATAATAGTATTTTTACAGTGTTAACAAGAATGTTGATTTTCAGTGAATTTCATACCTACTAAAAAATCTTGTAACTGACTAAATTTTCATGTGAAAATTTCAAAAACTTGGCAGAGTGCAACTTAATTTGCACAATTAATTGAATTTGCGAAATCGAAGATGGTGAAGTAGTTACAAAGTAAATTTGGATTAAAAATAGTACTGTAAAAGTATAAGGAATTTATTTTTTGTCCTGCTTACAAAATTGTGTATCTATATTTTTCAATACTCTATTTTTCCAATTGAAAAAATCAAATGATCTAGAAAAGAGGCGAATTACTGACTCAGAATTAAATAAGTATAAAATGCTACCATAGGGAAATTATAAATGGTTATTTTCATTTATTTCTTCTACCTGAGATAATTAATACACTATGCTATACATTTGAAAATTCATTTTTAATTAAATGCATATTTGGCAAATATTCAAAATCGACGAGATTATTAGCAGCAGGTCTTGGTTACCGTGAAAAACTGGCAAGTAACAATTTCTTTCACTTGTCACGCTTACCTTGTCTTGT
Source organism: Andricus curvator (assembly GCA_932195095.1). NCBI lineage: Eukaryota > Metazoa > Arthropoda > Insecta > Hymenoptera > Cynipidae > Andricus > Andricus curvator. Next base: position 20,667 of record CAKNYM010043355.1, read on the forward strand.
GACTCACATACACCATACACATTCTTGGCCCATGACACTTACACACATTAAGCATACTTTCTATCGGTGAAGCACTGCAGTGGGACTCCGATACCATGCGCCGCGCATCGCTGGTTCCCGAACTGAGCCTACTCCCGACGTCTCATTCCCGGCGCCAGACAACTAAGCTTGGTGGGCATTGTCACCATGCTTTCACACCTCTGCCTGCCCTCCTGGGGCAGGCAGAAAAGTTGTAAGAGTAAAAGAGATAGAGAGCGCAAAATTGTACAAAAAATACACACTATCTCTTCCCATAACTTCCCTCTGCGGTTAGTCATGGACATAGGAAGATAGGGGACTGGGCGCGTGCTCCCAAACTATGGCGAGGGGATTGACTAAAATTTACAAGGGGGAGTCCACCATCTTACCATGTCAATGTTTGGCGGGAATTTCAAACAGGAAACATGACGAAGCAGTTTAATTAAGTGTTATGAAATAATAAATGAGTATTATATATATATATATATATATATATATATATATTTATATATATATAATTAAATAAAGTATTAACTATTTAATATAAAACATAATATAAAGTGTTTATAAAAATAAAAAATAAAGTAGGTATAGGTACTACAAAATCTGTTCACAATCTATATCTTCCAAAGTTCTAATGAAATCTTTGAGCCCTCATTAAAAATTAAAATAAAAGAAAACACTGTGAGATATTTAAAATCCTTTAAAACCTTTAGAAATTCCTTAAAACTTTTTAAACCTCTTTTTAATTCCTTGGAAGTTTTAAAAATATCCTAAAATCTCTAAAATCCTTTGGAATTCCTTAAAATTATTGAAAGATATTAAAAAATCCTTGGAATCTTTGAAAATACCTTGAAATATTTGAAATCATTTGTAATCTTTTAAAATCCCTAGCAAGTTTGTAAAGCTCTCGAAACTTCTTTGGCATTTTCAAAAATACTCTAAATAATAAATATACACATATATATAAAATTAATTAAATATATATTAAATAAAATATGAAGTATATAATATAAAAAATAATATAGCTTTTCTAAAAATAATAAATGAAGCAGGAAAATTAGTAAGTAATAATAAATATAAAACTGTTGAAGGATAAAGAAAAATAACTTTTTTTCCGGGTTATAATTCGTTTAATATACATTATATATACATATTACGTGTCGTACATGAAATTTATAACTATGATTGCAGTCAATTCGGCAATTACTGCCCTTTAAACAGAATAATCTTCCCGTACAGTTGTCTGATACTTTGTGATTTGTCTACAATTCGAGAGCAGTTATAATTTACACGTACCTTCAAATACTTAGCAACAACTGCTCTCGCTAGATGCAAGGCATGATTCTCGATTGGAGCCTGATCATTCGAATGGTCCTTTATTTGTGGAAAGAAATCTCGACCATTAAAAAGAAAGTCTTTCAGGACTTCACTTATTACTTCAGTAAAAAAATTAATTTTCAGGCAAATAGAAAACGAATTCTTAACAAAATAGCTCATTTTTCAACCAAGGAGATGAACTTTCAATTAAAATGATGAATCTTTAACAACAAAAAATTAATTTTTAACAAAAGAGTAACTCTCAGCCAAGTAATTAAATCTTCATTCAGAAAAGATGGATTCGGAACGAAAAATGTAGTAGTTGATATTTCAACCAGAAAAGAACGAATTTTAAACAAACTGTACGAATTTTCAACTAAAACCGACCAATTTTCAACCAAAAAAAAAAAAACGGTTTCTTTCTACAACACCCTCAAATTTAACTACATTTATGGATTCGTAAATAAATGATACATACACAAGGAACAGCATTATCTCGAAGTCTCACACAGCTGACGGAAGTTCTATCAATCATTTCTTCTGCGAAATGGCATAAACAAATCCTCGTGTGTCTCGTCAAAGCTCCGATTCTATCCGCCCATTCCTGTTTTTTAACTGGATTTTTCGGAAACCTTTGAAATATTACAGCATAAGATAATAAACAAATCTCAAAGAAAGCAAGTAGGAACTTCTCAGTTCATGACCTATTCATAACCTATAAAGCTTCACTAAGTTTGATAGGTTATGTATAACTGAAAGCCTTTATACAATAATGTCACACGGTTTCATTAAGTTTATTAAGTTTCTTTTACCCGTTTCTTCATATTTAATATATATTTAGGTTTATTTAATTAAAAAAATGAATATATTGTTTACTTACATGTGAAACGTAACCTTCCAATCTTTCTTCTTACTCCTCCTTCCTGTATAATTCTTGCAAAGAGGAACTACACAATTCACCATTTTTCCTCTTGTCAACTTCTTACAGTTTAACAAGAGAAAATAAATGCAAACTTGTAAAAAAAACAATGCACACGATAACTTTCGTACTTCGTACGATTGCAGATACACAGTATATATCTATATATATGATTTTTGACGTGGTAAGATGGCGGCCTTCCCCTCTGAACCAATCCACCCCGCAACGACATGCCTAGTCCCCTACCTTCCTATGTCCATGGCGGTTAGTTCATGGTGGCCATGCTCTCACCGTGGCTCCATCATGGGTAGCGTTCAGGTTTCTCACCAAGTGCACTCGTCGGGTGAACCTGTAAAAGGGGCGTGGTTTACGAAAGTGAACTAGGAAGTGTCATGTTCTTTGAACGGGTGCGTGTGAAAGGGTTTGGCGCGAATATAAAAATTGTCATGTTATGTTCACATATAACAACATAATATGTTTTATGCCCCTTCATTATATGATAATAGAGAGGCAGCGAAAGAAAATTATTGTTGCTGTAATGGTGCATTCATACCTGTCCGTCCGACCGGCGCAGGCCGAAAGTCCATAAGAGTAAAAGAGATAGAGAGCGCAAAATTAGACAAAAAGGAGTCTCTATCTCTTTTACTCTTATGACTTTTCTGCCTGCACCGGTCAGAAGGACAGAGGTATAAATGCACCATAATTACATCGAACGATTATGTTTACAACAATCTTAGAAAGTGATAATGAAGATAGTGATTATGAGGTGGAAATTGGAATTGTGATGGAAATTTCGATGAAAGTTCGAGGCCCAAGGGAAACGCCAGTTAGAATAATAGGATTTGCTACTATGGGATTTTGGTCTTCTCCCAAAATAACGAGGTGTTTCCCGAGCCCGCAATCCATATATGCCCAAGTTTCCAACTTCCCGCTAATTTCAGTGTTCACTCGCATCCACCTACCTTTTTTCAACGGGTGAAAAAGTCACCCATCGAGTGACCCCCACCCGTCACTCTGTTGATTGCTGAACGGTTCACCCGGCTCGATCCGCCCACTCACCTAGCGTCGCTGAACGGTTCCGAGTGCACCCGAGTGCACTCGGTGAGAAACCTGAACGAACCCCTAGCAAAGGCGCACAAAGGCGGTAAGGGCGCAGTCCCATGGAGGTAGATTAGTAGAATAGTGTAACAGATTTGACCAATGAGGTGCCTGCACAGGCTCTAGCAGTCACCTCATTCGTCAAAACTGTTCCACTATTCGACTTATCTACTCCCATGGGACTGCGCCCTAAGAGCGTAGAGGGATCCCTCTACGGTAAGAGTAGGGTTTGTCGAGTTGACAGATTTTAGCTCCCAGAGCTCGTCCGTGGCCATCCCTAACTTAAAGCGTCCGTATATGATAAATATAATAGTTTTATAAGGCACAAAATTTAAACATTCAACAATTGACCACTGACACTGACCACTGTGTGACTGCGGCTTCAACAGTGCATGACTGGATACCTGGCCTGTTGTAATTAATTGTAAATCAAGTCTTTCTAGGATGACAATATGATTATTTCAGTTACGCGCTGTATACTCTGAATCTTTAAATTACTACAGGACATGGATTTATTTATGTGAAAAAGACATTTCAATAAATAAAAGAAAGATATAAATGTGTAGTTTGCAGAGAATTACAAGAGGTCATTATTTTCTTGATTTTAAAATTCTGCGCACGTATATACATATTTGCGCGCGCACAAGTGGGCGGTCCGAGAGCACGAAATGCCGTGTCGATGGTCCTCTCGTGTTGCGATCATTGTTCCTCGTTGAACACAGTGAAAAGAATTTTTTTTTATTTTTAAGCAATTGTGACAAGTTATAGAAAAAAAATTTCAAAGTGAAAATGAATTTCAATGAAAAAGAAAGTAAGGGAGCGTGTATGTGTTGTAGGTACGGCTTATGTAAAAGCACGAAGGAATAGTAAGGACACGGAGTAATAATGAGGTTCATGATGCAAAACTAATCGTAGGTGGCAGAACCGAGCCGAGTACTAGACCCTCTGTCGATGAGAAACGAAAAAAATATTGTGCTAGGTGTACTGTTGCTTATAATTGAATATATGAGGGTAAATGATCTTTAAATATATGTTTAGTGCTTATATACGAAGGTATTTTATACTTTTAGTGGAAACTATACATACCATCGGATATATGGTGAACTATAGTAAACCTAACCTCACTTTACATGTGACAGTCAGAAAAGGATTTATCAACCTTTTACGAATGCTATATGATCAATACTGATGAAAAAGTTTGAAAAATATATATTTTTTTATGTTTACAAGGTATAAATGGCACTTTATACTTATTAACAAAATTTCTTTTCTTGAAATTTGTACCTCATTGACAGAGGGTCTAGTACTCGGCTCGGTGCTGCCACCTAAGATTAGTTTTGCATTATGAACCTCATAAAGAGACCGATCTTGCTGTACAAAGCGCCTCGAGTTTTGACTACGGTAACTGTACATTTATTGCCGAGCTCAGACTTCTTCTTCTTCTTCCTCTAATTCCTTAAGCGAACTTAAGGTTTACATTGGCAACGTACTCTAGCATTGAAGCTTTGTACATACAGTCATGACCTGGTGATTTTACTGGATACTAGGCGATGGTAGTAAGCCCTTCGACACCATCTGGAACAGAGACAGGAAACCTCTCGACCCAAATGGGTGTCGAGCAGGGGAACGCACGGCTACACCGCGCCATGGAGGGGTAGGGCAGTCGCGATACCTAAAGAGTCTCGCTTCAACCTCCACTCCTCCCCAGCAGTCGCAGCCGTGTCACCCCTCGCGGACAGGTGGAACAGGCGGCAATTTCAAATTGAAAATTTAAATATTAATGTCGTATTGCTTCAGAAATTTAAAGATGTGTTTTACTGTATTGTATGAGGGATCGGCTAGAAATTGTTAACTACAAAACGGAGGAGGGCAGTTCAGTTGTTTAGATAGTGATTTAATAAGATTTCTACGGTTGGCTTCAAATCTAGGACAAGCCCAGAGAATGTGATCCAGGTCCTCCTCCAGGTTGGGATCACATGGGCAGCTAGGTGAATCGATGATGTTTTTTCGTGCAAGGCTAGCATTAAGTGAATAATGGTTGCTTCTCATGCGGCAGAGAGAAACTATCCATTCTCTCCGCGCATTGAAAGAAGCAAACCATGGTTTATTACGCTGTTTATAGTAACGTTGGGTATAAAATACCCCTTTATTTTCTCCAACAGTTAAGAAAAAAGAATGACAACTTTCATTGAGAGCTTTACGGGCAGTACAAAAGAAATCTGAATGTGGAAGTGGAATATTTAACAAAATGCCGTCCTTGGCAGTCGATTTGGCAGCCTCGTCTGCTTTCTCATTGCCCACGATACCCATATGACCCGGGATCCAAACCAGTGAGATTTGACGGTTTAATTTTTGAAGAGTGGATAAGCGGTTCCTGATGAGTAAAATAATACCAGATTTTATGGAGCTGGGGTTTGGAGCAGCTACACTTATTATGGCACTCAGTGAGTCCGAGAAGATCACTGATTTAGGGATATTCTGTTTGAGAATGTAGTCGAGTGTGTATAGTATCGCGATAGCTTCAATTGAAAAGATTGATGCGTAAGTAGAAATTTTCCATGAACGTGATAAGTTAACTGACCGGCAAACTAGAGCACAGCCCGCAGTTTGGTCGTCCTCTGATTTCGAGCCATCTGTATAAAAATGCAAAAAGTCGTGATATTCTCGGTCTATGAGGTCAGTGAAAAGGTCGTTTGGGGCAGGGCTAGTTTGGACCTGTTTACCTAGATTCATGTCTACGCTTGGGGTGAACAAATGGTCCTCATAGGGGAATTCGAAGAAGGGGTGCATAAGAGATCTACGAGTTTGCCATTTGAAATTATGGACTATTTCGAAAGCTGCTATCAAGACAAAAATGTTTCTGATTTGGAATGTGTTCTTCTGTCTAGTGCTATTCCAAAGGTTTAATAAGTTATCGGGAAGAGGGTGGTCAAGGTTGGCAAATGTTTTAATAAGGTATTTCCTTGCAAGAAAATTGAATCTTTTTGCTCACAAGATTCTGCTAAAATGACATTAATTGGTGTGCTCCTTCTATAGCCTAGGGCTAGTCTGAGGGCTTGATTTCGGATTTTTTCTAGTTTGTCAAAAAATTTGTGTCTTTGGAAAGTGAATATGTGGGAACCATAATCGAAGCAGCTTCTGATCAAGGCATCATAGACAGTCTTGAGTATGTATGGGTCGGCACCCCACCAAGTGCCTCTCAGCACTTTGATGATGTTCAGAACTTTACGTGTTTTTTCAGTCAGATAAGCGAAATGTTCGTCAAAGGTAAATTTGTGATCTAAAAATATCCCAAGGAATCTAACCGATGTTGAAGGCAGGATATGGTTGCCATTCACTTGAAGGGCTAGATTCGGATCGTTTAAGTCCAACTGTAATTTAGAAAAGAGGATTAATTTAGTTTTATCCGGACAAAGCTGAAGGCCTCTCCGAGAAAGAAAATCCACGAGAATGTTCAAACAGTTCTGAAGTGATGCGACGCATACACTCGGGTCTGTAGATCTGCAAATAATGGCGATATCATCTGCGAATTCAACGATGGAACAGTCAGGAGGGAGAAGGGTGATGAGTTTCCTCGTGTAAACGGAGTATGAGATAGGACTTAAAATGCTGCCTTGGGGAAGACCTACAGTACTTGTTTTGGGGCCTATTATCTCACCGTTGATGTTGAAATAAATATTTTTGCATGCAGTGGAACTGTAAATGAATCTAGCGATGGACCAGAAAACGCCCAGGTCTCGGAGATCCTCCGCCAAAATGTGTGGCTCTACGCTAGGAAAGGCTGCTTTAAGGTCTAAAAATAGACCCGCTGTTATTTCTTTATTGAAGAATCCGGACCAGATTTCGGTTGATAGGATTGCCAGATTATCTGCACAAGATCTGCCCTTCCTGAAACCAAATTGTGAAGGTGATAACAAAAGGTTATGTTCTAAGTACCAATTGAGTCTGTTATAAATAAGTTTTTCCATTAGTTTGAAAAGGCATGAGGCCAGTGAGATTGGACGGAATTTTCCTGGGGTTGATTTCGGAATGAAAAACACAAGGAATTGATTCCATGAGGTTGGAAATGCGCCGGTAGCAAATATTTTATTGTAGATGTCAAGAAGAGCAGATTTGGCTTCAACCGGGAAGTGTTGAATGATGTTAAAATCTATTTTGTCAAGTCCCGGGGAGGACTTGGTTTTCTGTAATGAGATAGCAATGGACAGCTCCCTCTCGGTGAAAGGGGCTTCCAAAAAAGTGTTTTTTCTAAAATTATCTGGAAATTGATCATGGAAATTTGTGGGAGGGCAAAGTTCTTCGGCCAACTGGTGGAGTTTTGCTACCACTGCCTTATCTGCTGAGCAAGAGGCGGTAGCGGGTTGGGTGAATCTATTTTTGAAGCTCTTGATAACTCGCCAGACCCTGGAGATTGGAGTCAACCTGTCTAGGGACTCGCAAAATTTTTTGAAGGATTTTCTTCTAGCTATATTAAAAGTGCGTTTAGCTTTGGCTTCTGATCTCTTTAAATTTTCATAATTCAGGAAATTAGATTTCTTTCGAAAAGCGGATGTGACTGTCTTCCGTTCAGAGACAGCCTGGTCACAAGATTCGTCCCACCAAGGAGCTGGGACAAAACGCTTTTTCCTTCGAGTGGAAGAAGGTCTGAAATTGGAGGGGGGACAGGCAGATTTAATTGCCTCATCAACACCTTTAATTAAATTATCATAATTAACAAGGACATCCGGGTCGGGATAGCTAGAACTTATTTTGGAATTCTTAAGAAATTCTTTCAAGTCAGAGGTAAATTTGGACCACACTATTCTTTTCAAATTGTATTTATGTGAAGAGTAAATGGAAATTGGAATGGGCACCCCTAGACTCGTGACCGCCGGGAAGTGGTCACTTCCAAGGGTATCATCCCATACATCCCAGGAGCTGCTGGTGAAAGACTAGAAGAGACTAGCGAGAGATCAAGAACTGACTCGGAATTACCCGGTCGATTACGAAAGGTCGGGGCTCCATTATTGATGCAAATTAGGTCAGTTAGGTCCAAGGAGGACCGAAGTTCGTTGCCATTGGGACAATTACGGCCGCTACCCCACGAAGTGTGGTGGCAGTTGAAATCGCCGCCAATGAAGACAGCGTTGTTATTCACGTCGAAAATGGAATTGAAAAAGCTTGTCCACTGTTTATCTGAAATTTTGTTATCCGATGAGGGAACTCTATAACACGCGGCTATCAGTAGCTCCCCAGCAGAGGAATCAATTGAGACAGCTAAGGTCTCAAGGCTATTTTCAACTGTAAGTATTGAAGATACTCTTGAGAACCCAATACCTTCTCTGATAGCGATAGCTAAGCCACCACCTCTGCTGGCCAGTGTATCCGATCGAACTATGTTAAAATTTTTTAAATCGAATCTTTTATCTGGTTTTAAGAAGGTTTCACAGAGGAGTAAAATATCAAATTCTTGGGAGATGTTCAAAAGATCACCTCTTTTATTCATTACTCCTTGGCAGTTCCACTGCATGATGCGCAAATTATTAATTTGAGCCATTTTGAGAGTAAGAATGAAGGGATGTCGAAAGCGAATCGAAACTGTTCGTAAGTGTACTGAGCAAATTCTCTCTCTCTTCACAAGAAAAGGAGAGACCTGAAGAAAGCACTCCCACCAGGGTAGTGAGCGCCGAAAGGATGTTACCTATGATTGGCATAGGGTTAGATAGGTCTGGCGGACCTGACGTAGTGCTCTCCTTGGGGGGGGAGGAAGACTGAAGGGGAAGACGATTCAGAGCAAAGCCATTTTTCAAGTGACTTTGAGTTCTTCCATTGTTGCTGAGGACAGCGAACGCTGGAGATGTTACTTCAGGTAAGGATTTACGAGTTGACGATTGTTTTTTATGGATTAGATTTGTTGTGTGTGTTTGGAGTCTAGGTGTTGGAGTGGCTCGAGGAGTCAATGTCACGTCGGAAAACAAACGAGTAGAGACGCTGGGACCAGGGGGCACACCCGGAGGAATCGAATCAACAGTGAGATGGGGAAAGAGAGAGGCTTGGTTTGAAGGCACATTGTTGGAAGAGGCGCCTCGACGAGGTCTAAGCGCGGCCTTGGCTTCCGTGAAGGTTACACCATGATGGGTGGCGTAGGAACGGAAATCCCTCTGGAACTTGAGCTCAGGGCAGTCCTTCGAGTTTGCACGATGTGGTCCACTGCAGTGAACACAATTGGCCTTTGATTCGTTTTTAGCATCTGGACAAGGAGAGTCGCTCGAATGAGCATGGCTACCACCACAGTGCAAGCATCGGGCTTCCGATTTGCACTGACTGGCGATGTGGCCGTATCTCAGGCATTTCAGGCACATTCTGACCTGGGGAGTGTATACATACACAGGCATCGATGCCTTGTACAGAGCAACCTTGTCTGGGAGAGTGGTACCTGAAAACGTAATGAGAGCTGAGCGGGATGGAATATTCTCAGTTTTGTTGGAGTCTGGATTTTTCACCTTTCTGCTCAGTCGGACGACTTCCTGAACGGAAATTTCTCCCCTCTGAGGACTCAAGACTTCCAGGTTTTCTCTGATTTCAGATTCTGGGATGTCAAGGGGAATGTCTCTGATGACACCCTGGCAGGAGCAAAAACTGGCTGGAATAAAGGCTACTAAGCCTTTGCTTTTAAGTTGGGTGTCGTCCAGCAGTCTGTTGGCATCAGAGCTGGATTTCAGAATAACGTATAGCTTTCCAAAGCCATTACGCTTGATGTCAACAACTGCCTTTTTATGTGGGGATCCGTTGGAAAGCACATATCGGCCAAAGTACACTTTGTTTAGGGGTTCCTTTGCTTTATCAGAATCTGGATCCCTTTGAATGATCACTTTACATTGTCCCAGCTGGGACTCGGGGAAACGGTAAGTGGTGTTCGGTCCTTTTTTCCTGAAAGAATAAGTAAGGTTAGGATTTGTTTCAGAAAACGTTCTTTCTGCATTCGAGGATTGAATCGTGCGCTCAATGTTGAAAGCAGAGAGTTGCGAGGACTCCACGTTGGCAGCATTGGGAATGTCAATTTCTGTCACGTCCTCCATCTGCACACTGTCCATGTCTGGGAAAAGGGTATCGCCGGCAGGGTCTGTTTTCGAGTGGATGTCTGTCAGTTTTAGGTTGGATTTCAACAACTTGTGGCGTTTCGACTCGTGTTGGTGTTTATGAACCCCCCTGAGTTTAGTGTTTTTGTTTTTTCTAGTGTTGGTATCAGTGTCAGTGGCCACGTGCTTTTCTGTGTTTGTATCGTGTGTTTGTTTCGGAAACAATAGGGTATCTGCTGTTTGAGGGGAAACAGATGATAAAAGATCAATGTTAAAAGAGGATGACAGGGAAGTAGCCCCCCCTGAATCCTCGAACTCGTTATTGTGCGTAGCCATGCTACCACAATTTTGTCGCCTGCTCCACGTTTCCCGCGCTTATGCGCGACACCACCGCCCCCGCCAGCCGGCGAGGAGGTTAAGTTAAAACTGGAAATCGAACTACGAGGGTTTGCGTTGACGACCTATAACGACAATTAGGGTGCGCGACCCTTCACTCACAGCCCTTTCACTGGCAGGACAAAACGCACTCTCGAGAATATTCAAAAACGCACTACGATTGGAGCAAAGCTTTACGGGCTACATTCATCCCGCCGAGCTCAGACGTTCCTAATCAGCACATTATGGCCATTTGGTCATGCGCACTTGATCTGCTATTTCCTTTTTCCCCGCGAGAATTGTGCGAGTGAGCGCCGTGTTTAACAGCTGAAAACTGAGGTTACGCTCCCGTAAACATTATTAATATTTAACTGAACACTTTTAAAATTAGAAGTTAAATTATTTTAATTTTAAGTCGTTATAAATTAATAATCTTCAATTGTTATTTATACACTAAAATTTGTTTGAAATGTTTTTAAATATTCTCCTAAAAACTATTTAAAATGAAAAATCACTTTAAATTCTCCTAGTAATCTGAAATAAAATTTGTTATTATCATGACATTTTTGAAATTCCTTAAAAAGCTTCAAAATTCTGTTTCAAAAACTTAAAAAATTTACATTTTATATGATTTTCCGACTTACACTTATTAACTTTGCAAAAACTTTTGCCATAAGTTGCAAAACATTGATATAACCTCAATTTGCTGTCGTTGTTGTCATCATTTGCTGTCGTTGTTGTCATCACGGAGTGGTTGTCACGGACTGGCGCTCACTCGCACACTTCTTGCGGGAGAAAAGGAGATAGCAGATCACAGTGCGCATGACCGAATGGCCATAATGTGCTGATTAGAAACGTCTAAGCTCGGCAATAAATGTACAGTTACCGCAGTCAGAACGAATGTACGGAGATCGGTCTCCTTATTATTACTCCGTGAGTAAGGAGTGGTATCATCCTATGTGTTTGGTGAGCAGAGGTGGGACGAGCGACATCCAAGAAATCAAGAATTCGTAATCATGATCCAATAAATACATGGTCTAGCCACGCGCAAGTAAAAAAAACCGAGCCAATCAGAACCAACCGCTTAATTTCTCCATCTTGGATAAGTAAGGCGGCAAATGTAAGTGATTTTAAAATGAAAAAGGTGAGACTTAAAATTTCTTGTAATTTTGAGATATAGAAATTCTAATCAAATGTGTTGTAATGTTGAAAATGGGCGAAGGAAAATACGGATTAACTATAATTTTAGGTTATGTGTTTCATAACCTTTTCCTGGTGACATATATGTGTATAAAATAAAATTGAATTCAACTGGGAAAGTACTGAATAAATAAAATTATATAATTCAGTGCCCCCGACATATAAAATAATAATTATTATGTTGTATTCATTTAAAAATATTTTGTGTCAATTTTGGAGGAAAATTTGATCGAAATATATTAAATATTTATTCATAATTATCAATACTCTTGTTCACATTCCTTTTTTCATAATTTGTATTACATTCGTAATATAATTAATACATGAAGGGTGGAACGGGAGAAGGTGGCAAGAGATAATTTTTTAAAGAAGGGGTTCTTTGTTAGAAAATTCTTAAAAATTCAGATCACCGAGTTAAAAGGATTTGCTCGAAATCGTATTTTTGATGGTAGCAGTAGGTAGGAAGTGAATAATATAACTTTTTTCGATAAAACTTGCTTTCTCCGTGTTCATCAACTGAACATTTCGGGGACGTTTTACAATTTAAAAAACAAAATAACAATTACAATTGTTGTGACGATTTTCAGAGACCATGAAATTCTAACCTCAAAAGTAAAACTCAGTTTTCTCCGAAATGAATGATTTTGTTATGAAACTTTTTTCCCTCTGCATTCAGTAACCGTTCCACCGTTTATATTTATATATATATGTATATAATAATATATATATATATATATATATATATAACATGAAATCACACAGACAGTATTTTCTACTTCATGTAAGAATGATAAATCTTACTTTAAATACATATATACAAATGAAGGCAATGATCATTTACTTTTCACATTGTATTATATGGTGATTCGTGGACAAAGTTTGCTCTCTGAAATTTCGAAGACGAATTAAATCTTGATTTCTTGTTGTGAATTATCTTTATAAATATAAAATGTATCCGGCACACATATTGTTCATTCCTAAAATAACACAAGTTTTGGTATGATAATCGTAGGCAAAAAAATCACTGCATCAAAACAAAAAATTCGGTACTTATAAACTATTTGTGCTTTCCTAAAACGAAGGTTTTTCCTTTTCTGACCTGTAAACACATTTACGAATTTTTCCATATAAAGGTCATAGAGTTATTCCAACTTTATAAATCGTTTTATCTCGCGATTTGTCCCATCAACAAAAAGTTGGATTAATAAATATTTTTAATTTTCTTTAGCATTGTGTCAACGGCGATACCACGCTGAAAACACCAGTTCTCGTAAGATCACTGAAGTTGAGCAGTGTTGGGCGCGGTTAGTGCTTGGATGGGTGACCGTTCAGGAATTACTGCGTGCTGTTGGCCCGTCGTGGGTGTGGTGGGCCCACATTGGTAGTAAATATCCACCTAGAAACACTACCCGAATCGGGTAGTGAGGCAATGAACTTTCGAGTTCGAACTGCTATTCAATGTATGTATGTATGTATTGTGTCAACGATTTCAAATTGTCCGTCATTACGAGTAAGTGTCATATGTGTAAAAAGAAAATATTGCAATCCAAATTTTACAAGATTTTAGTTTCACAACTATTAATGATACATATACTGATTATTTCGATGTATGCTTCCTTTCCATTATTTGTCATTTGTAATAATATTAGGGGCGACCGGGGCAAGGCGGGACAAAAGCACTACTTTTTAATTTGCATTTTGTATTCGTAAAGAATTGTTTTGCTATGTTGAAATACATATATAAAGAAGAGTCACTTTTGCATATATTTTTCTGCAAGCATTGGCGACATGAGAATTATGTATACACTGTTAAACAGAGATATTTACAATGTTACAATGTTATTGACATAAATATCAAAATTTGTATGTTCTTGTGATCACCCTCATTTAGTATTATTTACAAACTTCCATTCTGTCCTGAATATAATTTATTTTCTTATCAGAGTTCTAATATACATCATTCAGTACTCATTCCAAGTTTTTTTGGAATTCATTATTTCAATATTTTCATAAGTGGCTAGACCATGTATTTATTGGATCATGTTCGTAATGCTTGCCACGAATGAAAACTTGAGAGCAAGATCGTGCACATGCGCAGAGCTGTTTTCGCAGTCACGTGTTATACCCAATCCCCTCTGTTATATTTTGACATCTCGATGCATATGTAGGTTATGTTGATTTGTTTTTTTATTTCTTTTGGTGTATATCACGCTCCTGAAATAAAAACGAGGTGGAAAATGGCATCAAAATTACGAAAAGGATCTAGAAAGTGTAAGTACTACAATAACATTATTATAATCATTTATGGATTACGTAAGTAAGGGATGAAGTTAACTTCAGTGAACAAAATATTGTAGGTTATTATGTGCACAATTTTTATATTTTATGAGCATTAAATAATTGCATGTGATTATCTTTTTATAATAATGAAAATTCAAAAAATAATATACATTTCTGAATGTCTAGTTATATATAGCTTTTGATTCATATTGAAAATGTATTATTTCTGTGAATATTGTGTCACAGTCTGCAATTATATTGTTAAATATATATTAAATTATATTATGACAACTTGTAATAATAAATTACAGAAACAATAATAATGTTGCATGTAAGTACGAAGTGTGCATTTTTGTTTTTATTACCTTTTCAATGTATTATGAACTTTATTTATTTTCAATATTTGTGAATATTGTCAATTTTCTAATTTAATTTAATCCATATTTTTGACTGAAATTCAACAATGTAAGAATATGCTTCCAAATTATATATTCTTTTGTAACAGATTTGGCATTTTCTGAAAAATTCGGCCTTGAAACAACACACTATACAATATCTTTTTTTACCATTTTCTTCCCAAAACACCATCCGTTTTATTTTAAAACAATTACAATACTCAAATCCTGTCCTTTACCTCCAATATTTATTGCAATCACAATAATATAATCAAAATTTAATATAATATGGGAAACGTAACAAACCTGCTCTGTAAAAAAGTTTCTCGAAATTTCACATATTCTGTCGTGGTAAAATTGCACTGATGCATAATACGCCGCGGTAGCGCATGTTATTTCACATTTTTGCTGAAAATTACACCGTCGGTCGTAGGAAATAAAAGGACCCTGCACTGGCGTGGTAATTTTCCGCCGACTGTCGTTGTAATATTAAGAACTAAAGTAGTAGGTTTCCACGGTACCAAGCCGAATATTACCATGTGTGACGCTAACAAGTGTTGTAATAATAAAATATATTATTTTAGATAACAATGAATCAATCCAATGGAACTTCGAACTTAATCGTTTATTCGGTGTACGTGTCAAAGCGAGTCAAAAAATTGTCCTTGTTTCTGTTTGTACAGATATATATATATATATATATTAGGGTGGTTCAAAAAAATCGACTTTTTTTTCAAAACCCCCACTTAAAACTCTTGAATGGCTTGATGAATTGCTAAGCCCATACCATGCTCTTGTATGGAATTCGACGCTCTATAAAAAAGGTCTCTTATGATTTTTTCATGAATTCACTCCTTCAAAAGTTATTTAAGGTTAAATTTGAACACATAATAAATTTATCGTTTTTTTCCTTAATTTTTGGAAAAAATTTGAAATTTATCACTATTTATCGTAATATTTTTTTCGGAAATTTTATAGTTTATAATTTTCTTCGAAAAAAAGATCGTTTAACAATTTTTAAATCGAAAAGCTCAGTATCTTTATGTATTACCTGCTTATTTCTTATTAAAATAGTAGTTTTCATCTATTAAGTATCAAGATAATTCAGATACTAATGAAAAGACGTCACTTTTAGAAACATACTGTTTTGTATTTAGTACAGTATAAAAAAAAATTTAATATAAACAATTTTAAATATTAATACAAAAACAACATGATTTATAAGTTTTGGCGTTAAAATTATCATTACGAACATTAACTCTTATTTTAATGTTTTCTTGTTACAATCTGGAAATTGTCGACGATGTTCTTGCACAACTTGTAAAAGATATTGAAGTTGGTCCTTGTTTTTTGTTAAGCAGTTATTGTATTCATCAATTAATGCAATACCGCGTTCTGCAACATCATTTACTACCGCAAGGTCTTTAAAAATTCTACGTTTTCTCGGTAAGAACAATAAAAGACAAATTTTCAAACAATTTTAAACTTGATAATGTGATGATTTGAGTTAGTTTATTATTTTTTTAGAGAAAATATCAAACTATAAAATATCCGAAAGAACTATTACGATAATGAGTGATACATTTCAAATTTTTGCCAAAAATTAAGCAAAAAAACGATAAATTTATTATGTGTTCAACTTTAACCTTAAATAACTTTTGAAGGAGTAAATTTATGAAAAAATCATAAGAGACCTTTTTTGTAGAGCGTCGAATTCCATACAAGAGCATGGTATGGGCTTAGCAATTCATCAAGCCATTCAAGAGTTACAAAATTCCAAATTAAAAAAAAAAAATTCACATGCTATTTAAATGGGAAATAGAAATTCGCGATGAGCGACCTCTAAATATTAATATTAAGAGCTCTGCTTTTCACAGGCGTCTTTTTACACCTTTCCGGAAGTTTTTAAGTGGAGGTTTTGAAAAAAAAAGAAATAGTCGATTTCTTTGAACCACCCTAATATATATATATATATATATATATATATATATATATATATATATAAAGTGAATTTGAATACACTTATGTGCAAAAGTTTGAAGCGTCTCGGCGTCCTTGTAGATATAATTGTAGACATAACCAAAATTTATTTTATTTTTGTATGTATATAAAAAAGTCATATTTGCAAAGGATTCATTTGAAAGTTTTCCCATTAAATTTTTAGGTTATTGTTACTCTCGCTAGGTAAAAGCCATTATCAGCTTCGAAATTTCACCATTAGATGGGAATGTTAGCGTCGACATTTTAAAATTTCCAACAGAGTTGGATTTTACCTTCCGTCACGGAAAGTTACCACGTTCGTGCAGGGTCCTTTTATTTCCCACGCCTGACGATGTAAAATATCGTTGATTTTTTTTACAGTGTGTTTACAAGTTCAGCTTTTTACCACTATTAGGTTGCTCCCGGCAACTTAACCACCGTCTCAATTGAGGAAAACTATGTTTTTCTATTTTACACTTGCCCAATTTCGCACCCGGAACATCATCTTCATTCAATTCCACTCCGACAAAAGGGACACTTGTATACATTTTTACGAAATATGAGCGTAACATTCATACTACGCGGGATGCACATGGCAGCCGCACATGCGCAAATAAACTGCCGATAGTTAGGTAAAAATCAGTTCTATGCATCGCCCCCACTCTTTCTGTTCTCTTAGCATCCGGAGGGGTATCGTAGTTCAAATAATTCCAATAGATGGCGCGCCGATCAGGTACTGCTGTTTTTGCATTGTTATGTATAGCAAAAATACTAAAATTCATTTAAAACTTGATACTTTTCATAAAAATAAAAGAAGAGCATAGTTTTCAATAACAATAAGCGCAGCTTTAATTATTAATAATAAAAAATGCATGAAAACATGTAATTTATTATTAGGAAAATTGAATATAAAGATGAGTATTCTGAAAACAGTTTGAATTGTTTCATATTTTTCTATTTATTTTGCTAATGTAATTAATGAGTTTTATAAACAATTGTAATTGTTAAAAATTTGAAACATTTACTGATATTATTTAATTAATAATAGTAAAAATAATATTTAAACCTTAATAATTAGCCACGAAGTAGTATAAGGAGATCCAACTCTATGGGCCATTTCGGAAAATTGTACCCCCATTTTTCCGTGCCCACATCCTATAGCACTTTAGATAACGTATTCTAGCGCCTCTTGCGGAAGACCGTTATAACATAGGTTTTGCCGCTGGTTTTCAACAGTTTCAAATTTTCTCATGAGAGGCGCTACAATACTTAATCTGGTATGCTGTGTGTATGCTATAGGAAGTGGGCACGGAAAAATGGGGGGTATCCTTATATTAGAGTTGGATCTCCTTATACTACTTCGTGTAATTAGCCTTATAATATACTTTTTTATTAATTCATCCAGAAATTTCCTCTCTCTCTGAAAAATATATATTTTACATCTAATTTATTTATAATAAATTATACAGATATAAATTAATGTAAAAATAGTTTAGAATTGAAGAAAAACTATTTATTGAATATATTATTGAAGACACTTATAATTATTGGAAGGAATAATTTATTAAGAAGTGATTGACAAGATTAATGTGTGAAAAAATATATTTATGTATATTAATATATAAAAACATTTGAATTTGAAGGTATACAATTTTTTTCATATAAAAGCATTTGAATTTGAAGGCATACAATTTTTTTAAGTAAACGAATCAAAAATATTTCTTTTCATTTTCATTATAAATCGCTTAATAAATTAAACGTAAAAATATATATAATATACAGAGTGCACAGTCTTCCTTTTTTTTGTTAGTTTCCCCTTTTTTCTTGTAATTCCCCTTTGTTCCCCTATTCTCAAAAAACTTCCCCTTTTTCCCCTTTTCTCTTTAAATATACGGCATTTGAAAATACAATATTTGAATTACCCCCATAATATTACAAACAAATATATATATAATTAAAAAATGGAATATTCCAAATTCACCAACTGCAATGTAAAATTTAACGATTTTAAATTAAAAATATTTCCTATTGGTTCAAAAATTATGACAATAATAAAAAATTACGAAATTTAAAAATAAATTTTTTGCGCAGTAACAATTTGTTTGAAAATGTGTAAAAACATGTTTTTTTTACTGAGTCCTATGCACACATTTAAAAAAAAAGTTGAATATGTCGAACCTGAAATTTATTCCGCTGAAACCAAAGAAACATGTTATTATTTTGTATTCATGGGAAACATTTTTTTTCGTGGTGTATATATAACGTTCAAAAATCGCAAAAAAATGCAATCCCAAAAATCCTAAATCACGACAGAAGTTTTTTTTTCGAAAAAGCAAAATGATAGAATGTTTCTTTGGTTCCAGCTGAATAAATGTCAGGTTCGACATATTCAACTTTTTTTTCAAATGTGTGCATAGGACTCAATAAAAAAATATATGTTTTTACACATTTTCAAAAAAATTGTTACTGCGCAAAAAATTTATTTTTAAATTCCGTAATTTTTTTATTATTATTCACTAGTAAAAGCTGTAAATATAACAAATTCTTCGTAATTTTTGAAACAATAGGAAATATTTTGAATTTAAAATCGTTAAATTTTACATTGCAGTTGATGAATTTGGAATATTCCATTTTTTAATTATATATATTATATATTTTTTTCTAATGTTATGGGGGTAATTCAAATATTGTATTTTTAAATGTCGTATATTTAAAGAGAAAGGGGGAAGTTTTTTGAGAATAGGGGGAAAAAGGGGAATTTCAAGAAAAAAGGGGAAACTAAAAAAAAAAAGGAAAACTGTGCGCTCTGTATATTATATATATTTTTTCGTTTAATTCATTAAGCGATTTATAATGACAATGAAATGAAATATTTTTTATTCGTTTACTTAAAAAAATGGTATGCCTTTAAATTCAAATGCTTTTATATGAAAAAAATTGTATACCTTCAAATTCAAATGCTTTTATATATTAATATGAATATATTTTTTTACTCATTAATCTTGTCAATCACTTTTGAATAAATTATTCCTTCCAATAATTATAAGTGTAAATAAATTATAAATTATTTATAAACTATTATAAACTATTTTGATGAAATTTTTACATTAATTTATTTACATATAATTTATTATAAATAAATTATATATAAATATATATTTTTCAGAGAGAGAGGAAATTTCTAGATGAATTATTAAAAAAGTATATATAAGGCTAATTATTGAGGTTTAAATATTATTTTTACTATTATTGATTAAATAATATCAGTACATGTTTAAAATTTGTACCAATTACAATTGTTTATAAAATTAATTAATTACATTAGCAAAATAAATAGAAAAATATGAAACAATTCAAACTGTTTTCAGAATACTCATCATTATATTCAATTTTCCTAATAATAAATTAAATGTTTTCATGCATTTTTTATTATTGATAATTAAAGCTGCGCTTATTTTTAATGAAAACTATGCTCTTCTTTTATTTTTATAAAAAGTATCAAGTTTTAAATGAATTTTAGTATTTTTGCTATACATAACAATGCAAAAACAGCACTACTACAGAGGGTCCAGAGACAGTGTGGCAACCTAGTGTCATTCTTGCTGATTGGCTCAGTTTTCTCATAGACGTAAAATGGTGGCATCCTTTCGCAAAATGGCGACTTCCGGCTAGGTTGCCACACTGTCTCTGGACCCTCTGTAAGCACTACTTGATCGGAGCGCCATCTATTGGATTTACTTGAACTACGATACCCCTCCGGATGCCATGATACTAAGCGGGCATTTAAAGGTTTCGGACACGAAGTAGTATAAGGAGATCCAACTCTATGGGCCATTTCGGAAAATTGTACCCCCATTTTTACGTGCCCACATCCTATAGCA
>CAKNYM010043356.1:0-31723 GCA_932195095.1 Andricus curvator
TTTAATATTTCAACCAGGAGCAAATTTGATATATATGTTTATATATGCCTTATTTTCAAAGATTCCTAAATGCATTTTTAAACTCTCCCAATAAAAATTATAATATTGCAGTTTAATTAATATAACTATTTTAATCTTTCAAGCAGGAGAAAATTTAATGTATGTCTATATATAACTCTTTTTCAAACCTAAAGAGCCTATTTGAAGAAAATAATAACGCTTCAGGAAATTTCAAAGATTTTCAAATATTTTACGATTTTTCCCGCTCTCCATTAGTAGGAATTTTCAATTGTTATTTTCATGTTAAAGCTTTTCGCAAATTGCCAGGGATTAAAAATTATAATATTGCATTGACGCGTCATTTTCAAAGACTCCTAAATGCATCTTAAATTCTCCCTAAAACTTATAATATTGCACATATTAACTCCTATCAAATACAACGCTGCTGAAGGCTGGTAACCTTCTCAGCATAAATCACCAACCAATTGAGACTCTCGGTTTCCTTTCTCTGTCCTCACATCCACCCCCCCCCCCACGCAGTAACAGAAGTATTGGTGGGACTGACGTTACAGATAGACTATCCACTGTACGACGAATAATCACTTAACTTGGACATGATTTCGGCTCGCAAAACAAATTTCGCGCATAAAGGTGTTAGTTGGGTGTACAATCTAAACATGAATAATACAAACAATAAAATAGCCTCGGAATGGACTGAAACTTGGATCGACAAAATGCATACACACGGTAAACGTAAAGGTCGAATTTCAGGCGATGAATGGAGACTGGGTGTCTGGAATGCTAGAGGAGTGAATGACCTTAAAATAAGAGAACTACGAGAAACTATGCATGCAAGGAAACTAGATATTTTATGTGTACCTGAGACGAAGAAAAAGGGTTGCGAAAGTAGAAACATAGAAAATGGGGTGTTGAAAGGCGGTTTTGAAATATGGTCAGGAGTAGGTAGTGAATCAAATCGTAGTCAAGGGATCGGTTTAATTATGAATAAAAAAGCAAGACAGCATCTCAAAGATCATGATTTTGTATCTCCCAGATTGTTGTGGGCTAGAATGAAGGTAGGAATCAGAAGGTTATTTATCATAGCGTGCTACGCCCCAGTTGACAGTGAGCCGCGAGAAGTCAAAGACGCTTTCTGGGACACTTTAAATGACACAATAAGTACTTGCGATCCAGGTGAAAGAATAATTCTGCTAGGAGATATGAACGGATGGGTCGGCGTTCAACGTCAGGATACAGATACAGAAAGGGTACTAGGTAAATTTGGGGATCCAAGAAAAAATTATAACGGGGAAAAATTAGTTAGCTTATGCCTAGAAAAGGGCCTATTTATTACCAATACTTGGTTTCGACATAAAATGATCCACACGTACACTTGGTGTAAAGGAAATAACCGCAGTGTAATTGATTTCGTTATTGCGGATGAAAGACTAAGAGAACTAGTCAAAGATACAAGAGTCATGAGGGGTTCCGAATGCAATACTGATCATTATCTTTTAATCTCTAAAATAAACTTAGGCCGGGGATGGAAAAGAAAGAGAACAGAAAAAACGAAACAAACTCGAATAAAGATTGAAAATTTACAGAAACCGGAAGTGCGAATAGAGTTTCAAAATAAGTTAAGCGAACGCATAGATAGGGCAACTTGGGAAGCGCTTACGAGCAATAAAGATATAGAGGGCGCGTGGGCTTTATTACGGGATATCATTGTTAAAACTGCAATTGAAGTGTGTGGTACGGCAGTGGTAGGAAGAAAGTCTGGTGATGCATGGTGGAATGATGAAATTCAAGCAGCCCAGCGAGAAAAGAAAAAAGCGCACAAGAGAACATTAAACATGACAGGTCTGAGCGATGAGGAGAGAAATAGACTCAAAAATGATTACAAAGACAAAAAGAGGAAAATGAAACGACTAGTCAAGGAGAGTAAAGAAAAAATCAGAACAGAAGAAGAGAACAAAATACAAAACGGCTTTGGAGGAATAATGAAACTACTATATAAAAAGTTGAAGGAAAGTAAAAGTACAGAGTTTGCTAGCATGAGAAACAGCAAAGGTGAAATGCTATATGATATAGACGGGATAGTAGACGCTTTAAAAGACTCTTTTAAAGAACTATTAGGAGGTGAAGATATAGGACAACAAAACTACGACATAGAACATAATGCATTAGAAAACCCAATTGAAAAAGTCTGTGTCACTGAGGTCCGAGACATAATTAAGAACTTGAAAAACGGTAAGGCTGCTGGCATAGACAGTATTAGTGCTGAAATGCTCAAATACGGTGGCGAGTACATACCTCACAGGTTGTGCGAATTAATAAATTTATGTATCGAGACGGGGAAAGTCCCAGACGATTGGAAAAAAGCGATTATCGTACCAATATACAAAAGAAAGGGAGATAAAAACAACTGCAGTAATTACAGAGGTATCAGCCTACTAAGTACCGTAAGTAAAATATACTCAAAAATACTTATTCGTAGGGTAATGGAAATCACAGAAGAAAAAATATGGGAAGTCCAAAGTGGATTTATGCCAGGAAGATCATGTACAGATCAGATATTTAGCCTAAGACAGATCACAGAAAAAAGCTTGAGAGTAGGAAAGAAAGTTTTCTGTGCATTTATTGACCTAGAAAAAGCATTTGACACGGTAAATAGAAGTAAACTTTGGGAAGTTCTTAAAGAATACGGAGTAAATGGAGGGCTCCTGCAAGCAATAAAAACAATATATACAGGTAGTAAAGCGAGCGTAAGGGTAAACGGGAAACTGAGTGACTGGTTCGATATTACGCAAGGCGTGAAACAAGGATGCGTTATGTCCTCGTGGCTATTTATCATATTCATGGATAAGTGTCTAAGAACTGCACTCTTCGACGAAGAAGGTGTAGATCTCCAAACAGTTAAGGTACGTGGGTTAGCTTTCGCAGATGACAAGATTGTTATGGCAGAATCAGTCGAGGACTTGCAAAGAATGTTGAATAAACTTCATACAAGCATGAAGGACATGGGACTCAAAATTAACGTAAATAAAACAAAAATCATGGTGTTTGAGGGAAAGAGTGAGAAAACAATGTGCAACATTGTCCTAAATGATGAGAGATTAGAACAAGTTGACAAGTACGTATATCTAGGTAGTCTATTCACTAGCGATGGAAAAATAGATGGGGAGTTAGATAGGCGCATAAATAAGGGTAAACAGGTTATCGGTAGAGCAGGGTCCATCCTAACAAATAAAAACATATCAAAAAAAGCTAAAATGGCCATACACAATTCTATATTCGTACCGACTGTACTATACGGTAGCGAGACATGGACCTGTCAAGAAAAGGACAGGAGTAAAATTAACGCGATCGGCATGAAACCTCTGCGCATAATATGCGGGAAAACACTAATGGACAAAGTCCGAAACGAGACAATCCTCAAAGAATGTGGTGCAAAAGAGACAATAGTTGACACATGGGAAAGAAATCAGTTAAGATGGTTCGGACATCTTGAAAGAATGAAAGATGAACGACTGACCAAACAAGTGTATAAAGGTAAAGTAAATGGCAGAATGCCCAGAGGTAGACCGCCGAAAGAATGGTTAGAATCTGTAAATGAGACATTAATCCGTAGAGACATAAGAAGCCATAGGAACACAAGAGCTTGCATGAAAAAATGCATGGACGTGAAGGAAGCTAGAGTAGTATGCCAGGACAGAAAAGTGTGGCGACAAATAGTTTGTAAACAGAGTGACAGTAGAATGAATGACGCCTGAAACAAAGATCTTGGATACTAATGGGCCCAAGTGGAGAACCATACATAACAACTTTGTGAGGCTCTTCACTTGGGGTGATCGCTAGAGAGATTGATCAGCAACCTGGGTCGGAGCAGTGTTGCGGAGTAAACGTGTCATTTAAATAAATAACACGAGAATTCCAGATCAATCTAAAATATATATACCTAACACTTATATACCTATCCACCTCATACCTATATTCCTACCTACCTTATACCTTTATACCCATATGCACACTACTATTCTCCAACCGAGCAAGTCACGCCTACCCCGAAAGGGAAATGGCTTAATGGTATAATAATAATAATAATAATAATAATAATAATATGAATATAATGAAATGTCTACCATAGACAGAAATTCAATTTATATTCGAGATGGAAATAATTAGGTTTGATATTTTCAATAAGTATTTAGCCTTAGAAATGGAGCTTTATTTCAATGATATATGCTTCTAATTAGATTCATTTTGTATTTGTATATTTTCAACAGGTGGCATATTGCTTCTAATTTATCTAGATTTTATGAATAATTCAATTCAAAAATTCATTGAAAAATATTTTAATGAATCTTAATTCACATTTCAATGGATTTAAATTTGAGTGTTCTTAAGTAACATAATAATACACGGAGAAAAAGGTCTAGTTAGGGTAACAAGGATTCTGGTTAGCCGTACTAGACAGTCTAGTAAAATATGAACCAACACGCAGTCTAGTTAAACACGCCAGACAGTCTAGTTAAACTCTGTCTAGTTAGAATTACAAGACATCTGGTATAAGTTACCAGACATCTAGTAAGGCGAATATTTCCATTGCTAGTAGTGCTAACTAGCTGTCTAGTAAAAGTAAGCAAACGTTGAGTTAGGCTTACATCTCCGTGTTTAGGTAGTTTAACTACTTTTCTGGTAAAATTTACCACATGTACAGTATTGGGAAATAGTTTTTTTAGGAAAATAAGTATGTTTTCAGGATCTTTAAGATAGGTTTCAAAATTTAAACAGCACAATAAAAATGAAGTTCGTTTATTAAACACCGGCCAAAGGTATGAGTTTATATTACTCGAAGAAATCGCACGGCCTGAAGCATTATATTGAGAACAACATGGCGGCTACACTGCAGAAAAATGCAGTTTACGTTTCTTGAAATATAGCCTTATAAGAGAAAAGGTTCCACAAGTTCAACAGATTATCCACTGTATCGTCACGGAATTCACTTATTTCAATACACGCAAATAGAAACAAAAATAAAAACACGTCGCTTCTCGCTTCTTGCAACTCTGAAAATGGCCGGAATAACGCACGGGACACAGAAATGCAAGAGGCTGGAAGAAACTGGAGGTGACGACTCCGAAAATTAGGAAGCAGGCTAGAGGGAGAGAAAGTGTCGGTAAAGGGTGTAGGAGGGAGCACTGAAGGCAGTAAAAGAGTAGTGGGGGGCAACACGCTACTAGACGTCTAGTTATGGACACTATTTGCCATAACACGACGTATCGGTTAAATCTACTAGACTACTTACAAGACATCGAGTAAGAGTAACGAAACTTCTGCCTTAAATTTACTAGACGCGCGTAACTAGATTCATCTAGTTGGCCCAACTAGACCTTTTTCTCCGTGTAGAATTTCCGCGCGCGTAGCGCGCGGTATGTTCTGGTATATAAATAAACATAAGGTTAAACAATCACCGCAGGGTCCCCCCAAGAGCAACTGCCATCCATGAAAATATCACTAGGTCCCAGTAGAACAGCGTTATATCACACCTATAGCCACGTCTCGTGACCGTGAGATTTGTGGACACAGGGCACAACAAAATCACAACGACAAGCCGAAAAAACCTCTTTTTTCTTGAGGAAACAGAGCGATCTAAAGATGACAGCACTCTACATTCTTCTCGCAAGTGCCTTGGCATGTTTTTGGCACGCGGATTGTCACGTCCCAAGCAAAAGGCGAGGGTAGGATGGAAAATAGGAAAAGAGAGATACCAGTGTGCTGATTATGTCAGGCTGGTAAGACCTGACCAATTATTTGTTTGTGGGTTTGTGTGTCACTTATCAGCCCTACGCGGACTGTGTCAGAGTACAGTGTTTTAAATGAGTGAGAGATGGTTGCTTTAACAATTATTTTATTATAAGGAGTAAGAACAGATTTAAGAGTTACATAAAATAAACTTACATGTACCTTTCTACGCTGGAAAGGGCGAGAGTGAGTTGCTTTGTTGGTTGGATCTTCACTTATGACGAAAAACACCAACGGAGTTTTACCGGATGATAAATTGAATAAACTCGGAAGTCATTCAATAGTAAAAAGGTGTACGAGCACTTTTCAGTAGTGGTTGTGCGATACAGGGTCTTATAACGATACCCAATCCACACTTGAGTTCTTTTCGCGAACGTTTAACACTGCGGACTTTATTCGTAAAAGACTCACTTTACGACGACCGAAAGTCTCAGCCGAAGGGACTTAGTTTAAGACTCGAACACGTTAACTATTTTAAATTGAACTTAAAAGTGCGCGACTCAATCAGAGCGTTTCTTCGGTCACCATGAGATAGAAGCCGTAACTTTGTCAAGGTGATGCGTTAATCGTAGATCGAAGTGAACAGTATGACTGCCGAGAACGTAAGACGATTGACAAGGGTGGCTCTGGGGTTTATATACGCTGGTTACCATCCGGAAGTCACGTACGTTTTACAAATTGGTGGTTTGGCATGTACGTTTTACAAATTGGTGGTTTGGCACGCGTCTCTATAATTTAGCGAGATGTCATTTGATACTCGCGACCCTCGATATTAAGTTTTGTTTGGCTCGTGTGAGTAACCAATAGTTTCTTCCCCCGAGACTTCCGGTGATCGGTTCTCTGTTTTCTGGATTAGCGAGAAGATATTTGATCCTTGCAACTGTCCTTATTAAATGTCGAACTATATGTTACCTTAACTATAGGCGACATCTCTAGTCAGACACTTTGGTCACAACCTTGTCTGACTATGCGCCTGTTTCTTCACTAGGTGAGTTATACTTTAAAATAAACAGTAGTATGACATTATGTCGATAAATTATTACTTTAATTTAGACATACGCGTATATTCATGTTCCATAGGATTAGTTTTGACTTTGTTATTGTTTATGTTACGGACTATTAGGAACATGCATACATTCGCATGTTATTAAATATACTTAATTATGTTATAGCGGTAGAGTCTGTAATTACAATCTCTCATTAACCGAACGTATGCTAAGTTATCAGTATTCTCTGAGTTCTTATCCCTTCATGGTAATACTTTAAGTATCTTGTGGTTTCTATCTTATCAACAATAGTGCAGTTACCATACTTAGGTTCAAACTCAGAGAAGATCGGTAATGCTATTGCTTGTAGTTGATGAAGTTAGCCTGAAAGATGTGGGGGAAGGTAGGTTGCGCCTAGCTAGGCGTTACGTCAAATTTTAAAAAATTTCGGGATGTAACAGCATATGCCTTCAAGTTTACAAACCAGCGCTAGCTTCACAGCGTCTGGCAGGTCTATGTCGCGGCCAACACCGTAGGAGCGACAAAGATGATAGTAAGGCCAAGGCACAAAACGTGCCAAGGCACTTGCGAGAAGAATGTAGAGTGTTGTCATCTTTGGATCGCTCCGTCTCCTTAAGAAAAAAGAGGTTTTGCCGGCTTGTCGTTGTGATTTTTTCGAGCCCTGTGTCCACAAATCTCAGGGTCGCGAGACGTGGCTATAGGTGTGATATAACGCTGTTCTACTGGGACCTAGTGACATTTGCATGGATGGCAATTGCTCCTGGGGGGACGCTGCGCTGATGGTTTAACCTAATGTTTATTTATACATATATTTATATTGGGGTAACAGTGGGCGACGGACTTAATACGTCGGTTCGGCCAAAATCTCGTGCACCCTGTGGACACGGAGCGACCTAAAGATGACCGCCTTCTGAATTTTGCCTGCAAGTGTTTCGGCATTTCGACACACAGGGATGCTTTTCAGGCTTTGAACCAGTGAAAATTTGGCACCTCTGAGAGCACCGATTATCAGGACGACTAGCATAACAGAATATTCTGGGTACAACTGTCGGAACTCCCTCATAAGTTCTTTATACCTCTGTTTCTTCTCATTCTCTTTGGCTTAGATGTTCTTATGGGCTGGTGCCGAAAATTCGATAACGAACATGGTTCGTTTCTTGAAGACACAGAATCTATTTCTCTTAAAGAGTTTGGTTCAGCGGTATCAGGGTCAATACCGTAAGAGTGACAGAGATGGCAATAAAACACTTTTAGTGCCGCGATGTGCCTTCAGATGTACGTCGTTCCCGCGTGAGTTAGACAACCAGACAGTATGTGTTCTTGGTGCTCGAAATGTGCAAGACTTGCTCTGCAGCTATCTTCGGAAATGTCTTCGTTGATTTAAAGAAAGAAAACTTTAGCTCAAGTGACATCGACTGATCCTTCGCACAGCTGTGGAAGATGCAGTGTATCCTTTGTGAAAGAGCTTTAGGTGGAAGTCTTTTTGTGTGTTTTCTTCATCTGGGTTTTCAGGAATGAGTACTCGAGATGGATACAAGTTTGATGCACTTACTTTATCCTTGATATTGAAGTCGAGGCGAAGTGTTCCAGCAGCCTTCTCCGCTACTTTGTGCAGAACCGCTCTGTTGCATTCATTCTGCTCCGAAAATAATCAATAAAAATACGTAGGTGTATAGCTTTTAATTTTAATGTAACTAGCACGGATTCTCAATATACTATTTACGCATGTTACATACGACACCTTAATAAATATAAATAATGAGTTAAGTCTAGTAAAAAGGAAAATATTAAGGCCTCGAATGTAATAGTAGAAACTATAAAAGTAGGGAATCAGATTACACATGTAGTGCACACGAAGCAAGTCACTGCGATGTCACGAATCTATCTTTTCCCACACAATCAGGTCATATCAATTCCAAAGTGATACACATAACTCAATGTTCCGGAAATATGGAGTATTATCACATTCAGATTTTGTAGCAACGTCAGGATAAATGTATCAGCCTAAAAGATGCTATGTTAGAACGCATCACTGTGAAATTATTTAACTCATGTTGCAATAATATTGGTTATTTTGTTTAGTTTCATAAGGCAACACCTGTGTTGACAAAATCCGTTTTGATGAGATAAAATCTGTGTAAAAGAAGATCAATAATAATTACTTAACTCTGACGCAAAAGATTTAAGAAATTGCTGACTTGAAATAAAAATAAAACTAATCTAGTATACTCATTTCGTAATCTAAAGAGGATCATCTCCCACAATGATCAGCAGTTTCTTAAGAAATTAGGAAACTGCTGACAATTCATAATCAGCATAAATCTCATACTAACGTAAGATTAATGAGAACACGAGGAGAAAATCTGCGAATATAAAAAGGGAAATCTTCTCAAAGTAATCAGTATATCGTCGAGAAAAAAACTTGAGGTATATCCTATATCCGAAGTTTTAGCTACCCCTGCTGAACTCGAGACAGAAGTACGTCAAAGTTCACGAAAGAAATGGTTAGAATCTTGTTGCTTCCTAGGTAAAGCTCAACGTTTCACGGAACAAGTAGATCTTCAGTGTAAGAAATTACTCTTTTTTTTAGTGACGGGTCTTCGTAAGGGTTTCCTTCTCCACCGCAATTCACGTATCTGCCACAGTGTACCAGGAACCAACCAAAGTGGCCAAAATTCGATGACAGTCATCGAAAATTACAAATTCAAAATGGCAGATGCAATATTTCTGACAAAACTACAAAATTTTTATATCTTTGCCTGAAAAATTTTATTAGGGGGTTCTTGCAGTCTTCGATTTCGAATTTGACGTCGAAAATCTATAATTCCAAATGCCGGATTCAAAATGTGGCACTCATGTTATCAAAGTTTTGTCCAGATTTGTACGGAACTTGGTAGAAGGAGGTTGCTTTACAAAAATAAAGCACCCCGAATCGTCAGAGGTAAGGGGACTCACGATGAACAAGCTCCCCGTAATAAGGTGTCTGAAATCGCTCAGCAGCCTCCACGTGGTGGGCCCTGAAAACTACAATTTTTTTAGGCTGATTGTCGAAAAAGTATCTTCATCACAGCCGCCATATTGGATCTGTCATGGTAGTTCTTGTTATTTTTATATTATACACGACATCAGCGACCCCAGAAACTCTCTTCTACCAAGTTTCATACAAATTTGGATAAAATTTTGATAAGATGAGTGACATATTGGATTAGCCATTTTGAATTTGCAATTTTTGACGTCAAGCTCGAAGTCAACGACGCCAAAAACTCACTTATACCAAGTTTCAGACAAATATATGAAGATTTTGCAATTTTGGCTGCCATATTGGATCCGTTATTTTAAATTTGTCATTTTGGACGAGAGCGGGTACTAATCTGAAAAATTGCACCCGCTCCCAGCGAAATCGCGGTAGAATTTCAGCTGTAACCACGTCCCACGACCGTGAGATAGGTGGTTACAGTCTGCGACGAATTCAATACGATGATCCGGTAAGAGTCTCGTGCACCCTGAGGACACGGAGCGACCCAAGGACGACATATATATGCGGCACTTCTCATTTTCGACAATAGACTCTATTTCCCTAGGAGCGTTTAGTGGAGCGGTATTTGGGCTAATGCCGTAAGAGTCCTAGATGCTCGGGGAGTGCCTGACACGCTCTGCAACTATCATCGGGAATGTCTTGGCTCAAAATGTGGCGACGGTATGTTAGAGTGGAAATGACACCGTCTTGACATGCCAAAATGAAACCCTCCGTGCCCGACTTCAATCCGGTTGATTTAAGGAAAGCAAACGTTAGCTCAAACGACATCGACTGATCCTCCACATTTCTGTGGAAGATGCCGTGCATCCTCTTGTGGAGGACCTGTTCGCGGAAGTTTTTCTCCTGTGCTTTCTTAATCCGGGCCTTCAGGAGTGAGTACTCGAGATCGATAAGATTTGATGCATTTTGCTCACCCCTGATATTGAAGTCAAGGCCGAGTGTTTCAGCAGCCTCCTCAGCTGCTTTGTACAGAAACGCCTTTGCCCACTTCTTCATGTTTCCGGACCATTTTAAGAAGAACGTCTTGTCCATTTGCGACTATATGTGCTGTAACCAGAATAATCCTGTTGTATAGATATTCGAAATTCAATATTCCGCGACCACCTTGACGGCGTGAGATGTAAAGTCGCGGAACAGAAGACTTAAGGTGCATGCTTTTGTTCATGTGCTTAACCTTTCGGGAACCGGTATCGAGGGATCTGAGCTCGTCCTACGTCCATGGAACCACTCCAAACGAATAGAGTACTACTAGGACGGCAAGCATGTTCGTCGCAGATACTTTGTTCCTCGCCGTTTGTATCTGCATCGGAGTGTATCCTTTATAGATGCCACGTCCTGAATGCGGCTCTGTGGCCGGTGTCGTATAGCGCTTCTGTCGACGAGCTCAAGGTCTTCCGGAATGCCGTTAAGTTTTCCTTTCTTCAAATGAACCTTGGCGCATTCCTCTAACCCGAACTCCATTCTAATCTCTTCAGTGTACTCTTTGACAATGTCTAGAGCTAGATGTAGTTTCTCTGTATTTTTAGCATAGATCTTAAAATCATCCATGTAAAATACATGAGTGACCTTATGCTTTCGATTTCCAGGTTTACCGCAGAGGTACCCTTCGGAATGGCGAAATTCGAGAAATAGTGGCAATAATGTGAGGCAAAAGAGGAGAGGGCTCATGGTATGACCCTGAAACACACCTCTCTGAGAGGTGAAACTATTAGTGATCACACGGTGTTTTCCAGATGAGATAGTAAATCTGGTTTTCCAAAGCGGCATTAATCTCTCTATGCACCTTACGATGTGTGGATGAACCTTTAAGCTTTCCAACAGACAGATGATAAGTCTATGGGAGGTTGAATCAAAAGCTTTCCGGTAATCAATCCAGGCCATCGATAGGTAATGCTGATAGGATGCTGCGTCTTTACAGACACATCTATCGATGAGCATGTTCTCCCGACATCCGGCTACGCCTTTTTTTGAGCCTCCTTGTTCGCACATCTCGCGCCACACTTTAGATATGAGGTGAAAATGCGGGCCAGGTGCTAGTGGGTTGAAGGAAACTTCTTCCACCAGAAGGTTTTGATACCATCTGGTCCCGGAGCGGAATAGCTCTTCATGCCTCTAAATACGTTTTTCACCTCCTCGGTAGTGATAGGTGGGCATTTCTCCTCAGGTGTTATGAGGGCACTGCACAGCTCCTTCAAGCAATTAATATTCTTTGAGTTTTCTTTAAGTGGATGCTGACTTTGTAGACTTCTCTCCAAAATGCCTCGACCTCCTCTGGCGTAGCCGGGTGGACGACAGTAACTGGAGGATCTTGAAAGACTCTCTCCGCTCTAGACTTCTCCTAGTGTTAGATAGTACTCGTTTTCTGTCAGTAGCTTTGACTTGTTGAGTCTGTGACTTGTTGAGTCGGTGATGACAGATCTGCAGTTCGCGCGCGAACTGTCGAACCTTGGCAGTGGAAGTCCTGCCAGATGTTATGTAGTCAATCACACACTGAATGCGGGACACGTACTGCCTTGCCGAGCCTATCTTTGTGCTGAATTGATGCATTCGTCTTTTGGTCTTATGATCAACCGTTGGTTTTGTTTTACGGTTTGCATCTGCCAAAGCTCTCGCTGCATTCTACACACTATAATTGATAGTCCAGAGGACGGATTCTTCGGAAAAATCTCCACGAAGTTCGTCATCCAGTTCAGCCTGATCTTTGGGCTTGAGAGAAACCTAAATGTTGATGTTTCTCCGGGTCCTGAAGCATCGCTCTTCCTTATTGAATATTCTGCTCGCGGTTGTTCTCAGTGTCGCCTTTTTTCTCTGTTGTCCCTGAGTCGATCCGTCCACTTAAAAGTAATAAGATTCTGCCGGTCCATCGCACTGACTCCGTCGGGAGCCCTGTGCGTTCGATTGCTTTGAACCGCACTTACTACAACTATGTTTGGTGTTATCATTGCTGTTCCCACAAGCAGCTAGGGGAAAGGGTTCGTCCGTTCTTGTAGAGCTCCGCATGCAAGGATAAGGCTACATACTCTGAGAGGTCACCCGGTATCACAGAGTCACCGTTTGAGACACATCACCCAGGTGCCATTCAGCATTCGGCACGGTTGTTACGCCTCCGCTTAGGGGTTATTCCTTCGGGACTGTCCCTGGACAATTGTCCGCGACTGCTTATTAACTATTGTAACCATATTCAGCAGAAACACTTGGTACAGGGGCCCTCTATCCGCAACCCGAGGACGCGTTCAGTGGCTTTGTCATAGGCCCTTCGGTTCGATTCCTAAGGAATCAAAACCGAAACCGAATATATATATGAAATTTTTACCGGGATTTCACCGGGAGCAAGTGCCATTCTATAAAATTGCACCCGCTCTCGGCGATATCGCAGTAACGTCTCAGCTGTAACCACGTCTCACGTCCGTGAGATAGGTGGTTACAGTCTGCGATATAATCAATTCGACGATCCGGCAAAAGTCTCGTGCACCCTGAGGACATGGAGCGACCCAAGGACGAGCGCCTTTTGCAGCTTCCCCGCAAGTGTCTTAGCATTTCTTTGACACACAGGGTTGCTTTTCAGTTCATTAACCAGTGAAAGCTTGGCACCTCCAAGAGCACTGATGATCAGGACGACTAGCTTAACAGAAATTGCATTACTCCATTTAGATGCATCACTTCCAAATCAGTCGTTGTCGAAGTAGCTAATTTTTGCTTTCCTAAGATCATCATGACTTAATTCAGGTACATAGGGTTTCATTTTCGCATGCCAGGACGGTATTATTTCCACCTCAGTATACCGTGACAGCATTTTACGTCAAGAAGTTCCCAGCGATCTCGTATCTCTAAAGACGTAATTCGGCCCTAAGAGTGCTTAACTACCATCTTTGTCGCTCCTCCGGTGTTAGCCGCGACCCTGCCCTGCCAAACGCTCCGACGGAGATAGAATCAATTGTCCAAAACGTGAATTGCCAAATTTTCTGGAACTACGATTTTCCGGCAGCAGTCTCCATTGCACACTCAAGGCCGTACATTGTTCTCCAGGACTTCGAGAAACGAATTATATTCACGATCGACTTTTCGGCTCCAGCAGACCACAACATGACTGCCAGGGAGAAGAAAAAATAGGCTTCGCGAAAAGATGAAAACCGTGGTATTTTCGCATCTCTCTGCCGTGGCTTGACTTATAATGACGATATCTTTGAAATAAACAATGTCAAAAATTTGAAAAAAATTTCATAAATGCTTTGGTATTTTGATTCTACATACGTGAAAAATAAACGTTAATGTATTGATAACAATTAACGTAAAATGCAATTGAAAATGACTGTGCTATCTCTTGCAATTTACATAGCGGAGTTGTCTTTTGGCTTAAATTGTTCGGAAAAATTTCAAAAAATACAATAAAGTAATAGTTAGCTAGGAAAAATAAAAAATTTATGAGCTTTTAACAAATATTGTTAGGAACCCCTTTGATGTGAATTTTTGTGCGAATTCACAGCGGGAGCTTATTCAGAAGTTTTTGCCTCTACCTATAAAAAAGTAATATACCCTTTTAAGACTTCTGAATAGCTCGACCATTCAGCAAGACCATCCTGCTGTGACATCACACTATAACACTTCCATCAATCGATCTCCTACCAATATTAGTTAAAAACCAATAAATTTCAAGTTTGCCATAGTTAATTATTATCCAATTGTATTTGTTAAAATTTTCCAAGCAATTTAAGTCGAAATACAACTCTCCACTATGCAAATTACAAGACAGCACAATCATTTTCAATTTCCCTTCATTGTTATTAATATATTGACATTTCTTTTTCACGTATGTATAGTGAAAATATCAAAGTATTTACATAATTTAAAAAAAAAATTCAAATTGTTTATTTCAAAGATGTCGTCATTGAAAGTCAAGCCGAGGCACGGTGACGCGAAAAAAAACACGGTTCTCATATTTCCGCGAATGCTATTTTTCAAACGAATTTTCGTACATGAATAAATGCCGGCTTGTCTTATGCACATTAAAGTAAACTTTATCATGGTATAAGCCACGTTTTTTCAATTTTTCTTTTACGAGTAATTTTCAATAATGTAAAGGCGTTCTGGAGGGCCCTTCGTAAAGTGAACGGATAGTAAGTCTAATACCATAAAGTGATAGTAAGTCATGTTTAAAATCTTTTGATTTTCAGTCGCCTGCTTCCTGATGGTCTAGGAAGTTTCTTACAACGCTACAGTTGTTTGATAAAAACACTTTCTGAGTTGCTGCCAGTAGCCTACTGACTTCTAGATGATCGAGATGTTCAGTGCATCTTGCGTGCACATTGCCTGTAGCCGAAATCACCATAAGATGGATAGATGCATATTTCACATTCCTCCATATTGTCTTTACTTCATGCCTTGGCTCTCTATACTTAAAGATCTTGGTTTTATAGGTTGCCTACAAATTCCAGTTAAGTTAGCAAGCAATACCGATAATACAGAATCTTCCGCCTTTTTCCTCACGCATCACGATGTTGGGTCGATTGGCTAAAATATAACGATCCGTGTGGATAATAACGACCCAATATAAGATGTAATCTTCGTTTTCTAAAACGGGCACTGGAATGTATCTATAGAAAGGCATCTATTCTGTTAAGAGACCTAGATTAAGGGGTAAGTTGTTGATGTATAATGCCCGCCACATCATTATGTCAGTAATGGCTCTCCGAGCCATTACGCGCAAACCGTCAATAATGTGTTCGGTGGCTTCATTGGTATCTCCACATAATCGACACCTGTCAACCACGTCTGGATGAAAGACGTGCTTCCGATAATTTTGGGTACTGCCAACCTTGTTCTGAATCGCAATGACGAATCGTTCCGTTTCTGGAAACAGGAGCCCCTTTTCAGTGAAATATTAGATGCCCCACTATCCTCTTCATGTTGATATAACGTTCTGGGGTGCTCGCCGTGGATGGCTTCTCTTCTCTATTGAGTTTCTAATTTCTCTATGATTTCTGCCCTGATATCCAAGGCCTCCTTTCAGGACGAATTCAAGGGCGTGTAATTGAGATCCCCTTCACAGTTGGTATGTACATAAAGCGCATCATCTCCCTTGCCGTTAAAATAGTCCTGCAACTGTATAACTTGTGACTTGCACAGTCTCATGACATCTACAACGTCCCTACCCTCTATACGCCGTGGTAGGACTACCCTTTCAATCGCTAAATGACTGTGGTGCATTCGACGCTTGGTATTTCGAACGCGGATGGTTCTGTTTAACCTTTCAATGTCAGTGTTCGACCATTTGATGAGCCCAGAGAAGTATGTAAGGACAGAGATGGCATATGCGTCGATTTTCCTGATCTTGTTTGTCGAGTTAAAAGAACTCTTCGAAACGGATCTGTGTCTTGTTGTGACGGCACTTAATAGGCTTTTCTTAACTATCGTGTGCTGAATACCCTTAGACTCAAGAATACCCAGATATTTATATGACTCGCCCTCAGCTATTGCTTCGAAGTCATTCTCGTTGTCGTTATTCTAGCTCTGAGGTACCTAATTCTCTTATTAAATACACTGTTCTGCATTTATCTAGGCCGAACTCCATGTAGATATAATTGAAAAACTACTTGGTGACATGCATCACTTGCTGCACTTTTTGGTTTGATCTAACGTATGGCTTCAGGTCATCCATTTACACAAGATGGGTCAGTTGATGTCCATCCTCATTATCATGTATCCTGAGCCCATGAGACATGCTATTTTGTGTGTTGTTAAATGGGTTCAACGCTAAACAGAACCATAATGCACTGAAGTTGATTCTTTTACTCCAAAGTCTCATAACACGTCTTAGAAACTCGATGATACGTGGGCAGATTTTCTACATTTTTAAGTCTTCAAGCAAATAATCATGAGATACGGAAGGAAATGCTTACTTGTAGTCAATGTATGCCATGTGCAAATTTCTTTGATGTTTACGTGCTTGCCTCATGGCAACAGCGTCTACAGTACCTGGATCTTTATCGCCCCGCGAGTTTTTACACCAATCTTTTTGTTCTTCTGTAAGGATGTCATTTTCGTCGCAGTGAGAATATACCTTATCTGCAATTACAGCTGTAAGGCACTTATAAATTGTTGAAAGACAGGCTATCGGGCTAAATTTAGGTCGATTTTGAGCATCTGATTTTTTGGGCAACATATACGTGATATCTTTGAGCATAAAGCCCGGCATCAGACATGAATGTTCGATGATCTTTTGAAAACACCTTGCTAACGCAGGATACACACTCGTCAGGTACTTGTAACAGCCATTGTGCACCATGTACGAATTTGGGGCTTTCCAGTTACTTGCCCTTTTCAAAACCGCTGAAGCGGCTGAGTCTGTGATATTAGTAGGCCCTATTACAGGATTATTGCTTGCTTTTTCCTTCTCTAGTTGGAACAACGCAGCGCACAACGTCAGACATGTCTTCCAATTGTGGAACTTCTATGTTTTGCTGGTTATTTTGGTTTATGCTCAGTTCAAGATAGAACCTTCTTTCCTCTATAATCTCATCTAATATTACTGGCGTTGATGCCTCAATGTGTCGAGGGTGGATGATTTTAATGACGGGGTATATCAGCTTTCTGGTTCTGTTTCCCTTCTTACATTTAGTCAGTCGACCCAATTTGTACCTTACATTGCTGACATCAATATCTAAACTGATTTTCCATGGTGGATCTTGTGCTCTTCCGGAGCAAATACTGAATTTGTAGGCTTAGTTCTACAACCCGACATTCTAACGGCTGCCACAGCTGCACCTCTGAACTCTTGTAAAACACGACCAAAATTCCTTTCAAGGTGCTGCAGTTTTTCTGAGATTTCGCTACTTACATCAACGGAAACGTTAATGCCCGGTTATGGTTCTAGTGGATTCGGTACTTGAACTTCATTGCCCCTGGCACGTATACCTTCAACTTAGGTCTTTGTTGTTCACACCTTCCGGAGGGATTTCATTAATAAGAGACTGCTGTTCCACTTCCATCTTGATGGTAGCTAGTTCAACAGCCGAAAGCAGTCTGTTGACAGATACTGAGCATTTTAGTCTGCTATATTCTGTTCCTACATTCTTGTGGCTATATTGGGTACTTGAGTAGGAAGATAATATTAGAAGATAAGATGATGTTCTCTCCTTATACTTTGCGCACCTTTCTCTACCAAAAATAAGAGCTTCTGCCTCTGGTTGAGTGAGGTCATTAGCCTCCGGAGGTTGTGCTGGTACTGGATCATCCTGAGGTTGCACATGAACATCAATAGCATGATTATGTTGTATTGAATCTTCAGTCGCCGCTTGATCATGCGGTGCAGCTTCCTGTAGCTGATGTTCATCATCGATGTTTTTTCCCACCGAATCAAACTGCCATTTAATCCTCATTGCTCGGTCTTCTCAGATAAGTAGATTATTCCTGATGTCCTTCACCTTAGGGATAAGATCTCTGACTGCAACTATCTGTATATGAGGGTACTTTGCAGCAAATTTCTTCCTAAATTTGTATCTCTTTTCGCTTTTATTTTCAAACTTCGCGGTTTCATAAAAGAGATGCATCAATTCTTCTTTTACTGTGGTATTTCAGTCGATGCTCTCTCACGGTATTTCTGTTAAAACAGCTGGCTGCAAATTGCTAACACTAGCCAAAACATCCTCAAAAGGCACAGTTGATGTTACAGTGTTTACCGTGTGTCACAGATTTTCTTGCTGACCAGCTTTTTAATTTGTGAGATCTGCCTGGCCATCTCGAAGTTCACCATTACCACCGTCCTACATTCTGTGGCCCCAGCGGTGGCTCCAGGAGCGACCATCGTTTTAAAATATTTGATAGACTCCCTATGTTTTGTATAGGTTATAATAAAAATAATGAAGCTCATTTTTCTCTCAGGCTTAAGATGGTTACATCCCGAACTGTTCTATTTAGAAAATTGCAATGTAACGACTAATCACACTAAATAAGCTCTCCGTAAGTTGAATATTGAAGGTAGTCTTTTTATATTCAACAGAATGTGGGTCGCTTTCATCGAAATGCGCTATAAAATCATCAAACTACTCGAAAAAAAAATTCCTGAACATTTTTTTTTATTGAAATGTAGCGATTAATTATATTAAATAAGATATATTATATCAATATCTATGTGCGTTGAATTTTAAATTTAGAATATTTATTACTGACAGAATGTAAGTCGCCTCTATCGAAATTCGCTAAGAAATCATAAAACCACTTGAGAAGGTAAAAATTCCATTAAAACTTTTTTTATATCGCAAATTGCAATGTAGCGACCAAGCACCCAACCTCAAAATTGATTTGCCTCATTTTACTCCATAAATACTAGAATTACATATTTTTAGATAAATAGGGCCTATTCCTCTTTTGAATCAAATCTGTATTCGGAGTGAAAAATTGTCTAATTTTAATAGTTTTTGTGAAAAACGTTTTTTATGCTCAGATTGGAATAAAAAAAACATTACACAAAAACTATTGAAAGTAAACAATTTTGAATTTAGGTCCTGGTTCCAACGCCCTTAATTATACTAAATAAGATACATTATATAAATATCTATGTACGAGAAGTATTTAATATTGTCTGTTTATTTTTATGCAAACAATAAGTCGAATTTGAAATATCTATTTATGTTGAATATTGAATGTTTATATTTCCTTATGGTAGTATTTTGCTGTTAGGCAGGTAGCTAGCCCCCTGAACCCACCAAGGGTGGTAACAATTAATAGAGAATACAGGTAAAACTTATTTAAGCAAAAATAAAACTCACCTATATCACATTTGAAATCTTCGTCTATAGGAAGTACTTTCTCTGTCCTAAGATCGCTATAAACTTGAGGAGGTGTCCTCGAAGTTAATAAAATAACCAGGGCATAGGTTGGCCCTTTATTCACAACTGCCAAAATTCGAGCATCTTTTACCCATCCTTGCATTAAATATGCTTCCACTGCCTTAATTTTTTATGAAATAATTTTAGATGTAAGGATTTTATAATATTAATCACGTTAAAAGCAAAGAAACTTGTTAAGGGCATGTGACAGGCATAAATACCTACATTACCGACCTCACTTTTTCAATTTTCCGAATTTTTTTTTTGAATCTAAGAACTTTTTTTGTAAATAAAAAATCGGGCTGAAACTTTGGAAAATGTATGAGAAGACAATAAACTACGTTTGCGTATTTTACTTGAGGAGGAATTTCGCAAAAAATTATTTTCGAAGAAATTAAAACTGGGTGCATTTTTTGAACCTAAGAACTTTTTTTTATAAGTGAAATATCGGCTTTGAACTTCGAAAAATGCAAAAGCCGACAGTAAAGTACGTTTATGTACATCATTTGAGTATAAAATATGCAAAAAGAAAAATTCCAACTAAATGTCAACTCCGGTCGCCAGTTCGGTCGGTATTCGCATGGGCACGAAAATGCGAAGTCTGGCGGCCACTTAACGAGGCCAATAACGATTTCAATACTTACATAAATCAACATTGAAACAACATATTTCACTCAATTTTTATGCTGGACACAACTTTAAAACAATATTATTGTAAGAAAACCGCATCACCTATCTTTTTATAGAGCCTCGTTTAGTGGCCGCCAGACTTCGCATTTTATGTCCATCGCGAATACCGACCGAACTGGCAACCAGAGTTGACATTTAGTTGGAATTTTTGGTGTGCATCTTTTATACTCAAATTATGTACATAAACGTACTTTACTGTCGGCTCTTGCATTTCTCAAAGTTTGAAGCCGATATTTCACTTATAAAAAAAGTTCTTAGGTTCAAAAAATGCACCCAGTTTTAATTTCTTCGAAAATAATTTTTTGTAAAATTCTTCCTCGAATAAAGTACGTAAACGTAGTTTATTATCTTCTCATACATTTTCCAAAGTTTTAGCCCGATATTTTATTTACAAAAAAAGTTCTTAGATTTAAAAAAAAAATCAGAAAATTGAAAAAGTGAGGTCCGTAATGTAGGTATTTATGTCTGTCACATACCCTTAAGGTAAGGAAAAAATTTTCAAAAAAAAGAGAATATGTTATAAAATTTCTTTAAAGCGTAAAAAAGTATAAGAATGGCAAGGCTGATCGTGCGGACAGTATTACGGCCGAAATACTTAATAGCGCGAGTATGTGTAACGGGGGACACGGATTTTAACCCTCTCAGCCTACACTGGGTGTATTACATCCGGAAGATATTTTCGGCTCGCTGTTTTTACTGAAAAGTTGTTTCAGTTTTGTGAAAATATTTACAGTATGTGTTGAATTCATCTTATTAATTTTACAATATTCATTTTTGTGAGACTTTTAGCTACAATTTAAAAAAAAAATTTATTCCGATACGTTAATTTGATCCAGAGATACTGGACTTTAAACTTTGCCCGGGCACAAACCACCCAGTGTAGGCTGAGCGGAAAATTTCGGAAGTGTAGACTTTGAGGGTTAATTATCTTTTGTGGACGAGGAGAGCCTAATATGAAATGGAAATAGCTCAAACGGTTTGCTTGGATAAAAACCTACAAATATAATAGCAGGAGTATTGACCAAGACGGAAAAATTATATATAGTTTATACATATTTCAAAAAATTACGTATAATTTTCATTTGTTTTATACAAAAAATGTATGTATTAAACAAATTAAAACTATATATAATATTCCCTACTATGTATCATTTTTCCACCTGGGAATATTTAAAATGAATAAAACGATATTATGCCTATGAAAAATGATTTACTTCTCAAAAACGAAATATAATTATTAAAAATATGAAGTTCATAGCATGTTCAAAATATATTTATCTATAAATTATTTAATTTCAAATTTATTTCAACAATTAAATACGTGTCCATTAATTTGCCGCTGCTA
Organism: Andricus curvator; assembly: GCA_932195095.1. Classification (NCBI taxonomy): domain Eukaryota; kingdom Metazoa; phylum Arthropoda; class Insecta; order Hymenoptera; family Cynipidae; genus Andricus; species Andricus curvator. The sequence goes on from CAKNYM010043356.1 coordinate 21,709, forward strand.
AAAAAGGCGAACAATTGCAAATATGAATGTTTTTTGGTTTGTTGTTTATATATATATTACAGACATCGTCTTATTGATAAGCAAATTCTTGCGTAACAAACAATCATTTTTCAATTTAAAAAAATATATTGTTTGTACTATTTATTATTTTTCATAATATTTATGCATATTTATGGTTAAATTATTGAAAAAAAGTATTAGGAAAAACAAATCTGGCTAAAAATGTACGAGGACGCCATTGCTCTATCACAACTACCTCGAGGGCTCTACAGCTCGATCGGTAGTTATTCAACGCGGATTTCTTTCAACACTTTTTCTCGTAAACCATTTTTTATCCAAGCAAACGGTTTGAGCTTTTTTCATTTCATATAATGCCCTCTTCGTCCATAAAGGATTATTAAAATCCGTATCCCCCATTACGCGATGAATATTTCAACGCCTCCATTCCACACTGCTCCACGTCCCGTTTTGTCGGTGTATAGCTCTGAGTCCTATGCTTATACACAGCCCTTGAAGCAGTACTGTGCGAAAAACCCGGAGGAGAGCGATACACCGTTCAAACGCGACGTGCAGCAGTACAGAATGGAGGCGTTAATTTGTTTCCCAAACAAAATATGTGAAGAGTGTCACGGAAAAACCATGTAAGTGCCAAGAAAAAAATTTTTAGGAGAGCAAAAAAGAAACATTCGAACTATTTAAAATAGAAAAAAAATGACAAAGTGCTTTCGAGAGTTTATGGATCTCTATACATCTATAGGAAAAAAGTTGAAATAAGTTAATACTTTCCAAGAAAATGCACATCAAAGTTTGCCTGCGGTCATAACCATGTAAGTGCCATGAAAAAATTTCATTTTTGAAATTAATTAACAGATTTTTGAAACTGCTTAATTGTTCAAACAACATTCGAGGCAACAATAGAACCACCTTATGACCAGCAAGTGCACGAACTTAAATTTTTTTAGAAATTTGACATAGCTCGATGAAAGCCTTTTTTCAATGAGAGAAAATTGTGGAAAATTATTGGAACTTTGCATATATGTATCTTGTACACAAGTGAAACACGCGTTCCATGAAGTCCATACTAGCGTTGGACCTTTCGCTCGTCTCAGAACTTGAGAATTCTCGCGAAACTGAGCGAGGACAGGCTTCTCAATTTTTGAGAAGCTCTCAGTTCCGCCTCAGGTCAGCGGATTTCTATTGTCATTTTTTCTTACAACAAGGAAGGTATCTCAATCCGGCAGCAAGTTTACCTATTTTCAATAAAAATGTAATTTATTACATTGACACTTAATTTTTTTTTTCAAAAAGTTGAATTATTTTATTAGTACTGATCAAATAATTCAAATTTCAATCAACTTATTTTATAAGATGTCGCCTGTGTATAACATCAAAGGACAGATACATTTTTTAATATTTTAAAGTAATAAAATTACAAGAATAAGTTAATTATAGTACGTGTATTTTTACCCTTAAAATAACAAATTTCTACAGCAAAAGAACATAAATAATTAATATACATTATAATTGTACGATTAATAATGAGCTTATTACATTTAATAAAATATATTATCAAACCAGGTTTTCAACGTACTTCAAAATTGGATAAATATTATGATTGTAATTAGGCTACACAAATAATTTTAAATTACAAAAAACACTTCATAACATTTCGAATACAAAAGCAAATACAACTTCAGTTGCCATGTGTACGTCTGATGCAAAGGACCCCGTACCAAATGCATTGAAAAAAGGTCTCGGTGGATTTTTCTAAATTTTGGATATGTTGTAGATCGTGACATCCCCGATAAAAAGTTCTTATGCCGAAAAGTCAAAAAATGGACAGTTTTTCGTCCCTATAACGCGAAAGGTCGTAATAAATGCCGTTTGGGAGAATCGCTGCAGAAACTGCGGAACTGTTTAGCGCCAGGCTAATGTGTCATGCCCAGAACTCTGACCCTCTGCCATTATGTAGTTTATGACCCCTGTTAGAAGTGTTTATGACTCAGGGTAAAAAAATGACCAAGTTTTTGTCCTTAACTAGTCAAAAGTCGACTTTAATTATATTTCTTTGTATGTGACCTCCGTTAAAAGGACTTGACGGCCCAAGGTCAAAAATTGGACAGTTTTTCGCCCCTAATGCGCCAAAGGTCGTGTTAAATGCCCTTGACTTCGGGCCATCAAGTCCTTTTAACGGAGGTCACGTAAAAGGAAATATAATTAAAGTCGACTTTTGACTAGTCAAGGACGAAAACTTGGTCATTTTTTGACCCTGAGTCATAAACACTTCTAACAGGGGCCATAAACTACAAAATAGCGGAAGGTCAGTGTTCTGGGCATAATATATCAATATGGCACCAGAGTCTCCCAGTTTCTGCAGCGATTCTCCCAAACGGCATTTATTACGACCTTTCGTGTGATAGAGACGAAAAACTGTCCATTTTTTGACTTTTTGGCATGAGAACTTTTTATCGGGGATGCCATGATCTACAACATATCCAAAATTTAGAAAAATACACCGAGACCTTTTTTCAATGCATTTGATGCGGCGCAAGTTCAATCTACTGATCTTCCAAGTACGTATATGGACAACACGACAGTTCAGTAATTGTTACAATTATTGGCAAATAAATATGACTATCATTAATGGGTACCCGTACCAATTCTCAAGTGGTGCTGACCTGTGGATCAGTAGATTTTACCGATCCAGTCGCTATTCTGCACTGTTCCTTGATGCTGCAATTACAAATTATCATGTCACTTTGACGGATAATATAAACAGATCTAACTTATGTTAACGGTATAGACTATAGTTTAGACGGCACTATATTTTGTGAAAAAATATTGCTAAAAAATAATTAATAAATAAACACACGGTTAATTCTTATACATTTATTGATAAAGGACATTTACGTCAGGTAGGGTAAATTGAATACGCACGGATGTAAAATGATATTTAAACCGTTTATTTCAATAGATAAACGTCGAGTACACGTATGAAACTCGCTCGTATCGATCGTCAGCACGCACTACTTTCTAGGACATTTCTCGGCCGTCTGTGCTTATCGAAGTTCCTAGCTAGTAATATTTTGATTAGACGACATTTTCCTAACACTCGGCCAACCTACAAATTTTGACTTCTCAAGTAATTATTGCTTTACGAAGAATAAATTTACTTTATAAGCGCATTTTACATAAGAAAGCTTGGAATTTACTTTTGATACCAGCTTCCAGTCTTAACATCCAAAGCGTGAATCTAATAATTGAAAACTTAAATTTAATTACTAAACTTTAAATTGAACCATTGATAACTTAAAATCTAATGCTCAAAACTGAAACGTTTTGGAAGTTTAATAGTTCTTCTCGGCCGAACTTGGATCGTGTTATGCTTTTCTTGATCTTCCGCTGTTTTGTTTTTCTTCATGTCTGACTCGGGATCAGAGTTTAGATCAATTAAAGTTTGTTCCAGCTCCTGTTCTGAATCGCTCTCCTTCACATCTGACTCCGTGTCTGATGACAATACGCCGAATACATCCTCTTTGACCGTACTTGGCTTCCAGATTTTTAGTTGACTGACATGTGCGGTTGAAGCATACCATCTGCCTCGGCCATCCATACGGAGTGTAGGAACATCATATGTGTCTCCTGGTAATATACTTGTAATAACAAGGGGTTTTAATTTGATTCGACATTTTGAAGACTCTCCTGGGACAGACTTTGGAGTACTCATCAAAACGATTTCTCCAACATAAAATTTGACGTTCTTGAGACGATTTTTGTCATACGAAGCCTTGTCTTTTATTTTTCCTTCCTTGATTTTTGATTGAATTTCTTTCTGAATAATTCCCGGGGGTATATATCGTTCTTCATTATCGGTGGTTAGTTTTCGAAGTTCGCCCTTATCATGACGGTTTATAAAGCCGTAAAGATCTTCAAATGGACTTTTCCCCGTTGTTTTATTACATGACTCGTTAAGGTCTCTTTGCACTTGTCGTAGTCGTAAGTTCCAATTACGACCTTTGGCATGAAGGATGCTAGCCAAAATTGCTGGCATTAGCGTAGCGTTATTCCTTTCTATCAACCCATTAGCTTGAGTGTGACGACTTGAGTTTAAGGCATGTTTGATTCCGTGTTTTTAGCAGAATTGGTAGAATTCTTGAGAAGCAAAGCATGTACCTCTGTCAAAAATGATTCTAGCGGGTTAAAGCCGTAAAGAGCTTCAAATGGACTTTTCCCCGTTGTTTTATTAGGTGACTCGTTAAGGTCTCTTTGTACTTGTCGTAGTCGTAAGTTCCAATCACGACCTTTGGCATGAAGGATGCTAGCCAAAATTGCTGGCATCAGCGTAGCGTTATTCCTTTCTACCAACCCATTAGATTGAGGGTGACGACTTGAGTTTAAGGTATGTTTGATTCCGTGTTTTTGGCAGAATTGGTGGAATTCTTGAGAAGCAAAGCATGTACCTCTGTCAAAAATGATTCTAGCGGGTTGGTAAAGGTCCTTCGTTATCAACATGTCTAATAGCGAAGGGTCGCTCTCCAGGTGGAATGGTATGCAGTACCCCTGCTTGTCGTCCTGTTTTGGGTTTTGTCATAAGGCATTGTAGACACGAGTAAATATGTTGTTTCACGTATGTATGTATGTATGTATGTATGTATGTATACCATTAAGCCATTTCCCTTTCAGGGTAGGCGTGACACTACCCGATTCGGGTAGTGTTTCTAGGTTGATAGCTTGTAGTAAAATAACTACAAGTGTGGGCTCACCACACCCACGATGTGCCAACAGCACTCGGTTTTCTCGAATGGTCACCCATCCAAGTACTAACCGCGCCCAACGCTGCTTAACTTCAGTGATCTGACGAGAACTGGTTTTTTCAGCGTGGTATGGCTGTTGGTAACGTAACGTCTCATTTTAGGAAAAAAATAGTATTCTTTTAGTTTAGCCAATGTTCGTTCTACTCCAGTATGACTTCTACCATCGTGAAACTGTATCAATAAACTTTTGCGTCAACAATCAGGAACAACGTACAATTTTTTTTATCCTCACATTTATATAGAATTCCGTTGATTAGTTCGGAGACTAAAATCTCTGCTTTTTCTCGATGATTTCGTTCGTATTCAGATTTTTGTAGGGTCGATTTTTTTTTGGTAACTTTTCATCTCTATACTGAAATAGAAGGATTTCGTCTTTCGGTTTTTGGATGGTGAAAACGCTAGATCGCACTCGATTTCCTCCAACGGGGGGGGGCGCCGCGTTCGAACGTATAAACTTAAGCACGCAAGTCAATTATCTTAGCCAGTGCACTATTACACGAGTTATGATCTGTACAATAATCCCGAAATGGATTTGTAACTGAGAGTTGAGGAACTCGGTATCGACTTCTGAATACGCGTCCATGCCATCGCGGCACACGACAAAAGCACTCACATTTACCTCATATCCATACAAGTCAGCTTAAACAGTCGCGGAACACAAAAACGTCTTGCTCCAATAAACTCTCAACTGTACACGATCTGTTAATAAGTTGTGACATCCAAAATTTTGTTACTTATTATAAAACCCCTTCATTGCTAAGTGGGAATGTGGGGTAATGTGACGACTGTCACAGAAATGTCAAACATACATGTTTTTCAGGTGATGCATTCCGTCCATTGCCGATTGCGTCATGAATTCATCCGGTGGTCCGCGCGGATAAGGTTCCGTTATTACGACTTTGGGGGCGAGCTAAGCAAGCCAATCGGATCGGTAGCATGTACCGACCCTTCTGTAATGTCCACTGCACTACTATTGTAACCACGGTTCAGTGGAGTTTTACATATCTTACAGTATTTAATACTAGGGAATAGAGGTTTATTTTACTAAACGATTACAGCTTAAATTCACCTTAACTTCATTGTGACATTTACGAAATGCCAAGTGATTTTAACATTTTCACCCCCTCATTAAGAGCAGTTTTTACTGTTACGGTGACAAGAAACACTTTACATTTCTTGATAAGTAAATATTACATTTCTTTTTTCTGCGTGTACTATATGTTGGTAAGAATACCTCAACAACCAGCTGCTATTTCTTTAATATTGCAAGACAGACGTGCCACTAAAAAGAATTCGGTAAATTGCAACTAAGTGAGGAAGAATGAAGAGGAATTTTAAAGTTAGTTGAGCTATAGAAACTTTTGCACGAATTTTCATTTAGATACCAGTCAGTGAAATAAATAGACGATTTCTGAATACTTATGATGTAGAAGTTACTGATCTGGCGACAATCAATTCAAATTTATAAATAGACGGTAAAAAAAGGCTGCTTTTTTCTAAAATGGCTTCCCTGCAAATTGTTTCTGTTAGTCTCAGAACGTCCCTTGAACAAGTTCTTGAAGAATAGACCAAATAACTTTAGCATGGACTCATTTTATACAGAACTTAGATAGATTTCAGCATATTTGGAGAATCAAAATTTTTACTCAGAATTAATCAAATTATTCAAAATTTAACAAATTTTAAATGCCTAAAAAGTGGGTGTCCATATACTAAGTTGCGGTTGTGTATTTTATAAATTCCTGAATCCCAAGTAGTATAACGTCGGACCACTTTTCCTCATCTTCATGCCACTTTACCCCATTCTTATCGTATACGATTTTGCCACACCTTCATACCCATTTTCTAACTCTTTTACAATGCGCAATCACTCCTCTTATTTTAAATGCAAGTCTTACTGACTATCTAGGGTCGCACGAGTCGCGAAAATGCGCTCTCCCCTTGGAACGCACAGTAATTTTCACAGCACCCTTCTGAAAGTTCGGCGTACGTTTCCAATATGGACGATTGATCAGTTCGATATCTAGAGAGCCAACAAAAAGGTGCACAATTCATGCACCCAGCAGAAATTTTATCAGTCATCAAAATTTACCGGTAAATGACCATCCGTTACTAAAATTTCCGTAAATTATCATAAACTTCTGAAAATTTCCATAAATTACCATAATTTCTGAATTTCCATAAATTACCATAATTGCTCAATTTTAGTGAATGGAAATTTATGGTAATTTACCGGTAAGTTTTAATAACTTTAATCAAAGTTCTGCTAGACGCATGCGCAAGACTTTAGGGTGCTGAACCCAAAACCATCGCCCATTGGACGATTTAAAGAAAGAAGAACTCAAATTAGTTTTTTTCCTAGCGCACAAAAGTGATGAAGTATCGGGAGGAAAGTAAAGACGCCTGAAATTAGTTGAAGTATGGAAAGTGTATTTCTTCCTGTCCCATCCACATACCCATGTCAATCCTGACTATTAATTCGATTTACAATCCTTATCTTTTCTTCTTGAGTCTATCATCCATTTATGTGCTTGTACTTTTTTCTAACCTATTAGGAATCTAAAATTATGCGCATATTTGGGCCATTATTTCTTAAGTGAATCCAAAGCATAAAGTTCTGCTTGCTCGCTCGCTCGCATCATCTGCGCACACATAGGTTCTGAAATTGATCACATTAAAGAAATCAGTGATTTCAATTCCCACAGGAGAAGGAGGAGGAGGACTAGTATTATTTTTAATTTAGAAAGATCTCTCCAAGTGTTTTGATTAATTCGACTTGTATTTTATTTATGTGTACGGTACTGTCTCCATATATATTGTCTCTCACACAAGACCCCGGATATTTGGTGCATTTTTTTCTTTCATTCTAAAAAACCTGACAGCAAATGTATAAGGAGATAGTGCCGTACATAGAAAAAAAATTCAATTCGGATTAACCAGCACCCTTAAAATTAATTAAATTAATTTTAGTAAAGAAGTCATGACATAAAATTATTATAAGGATACGATCACCACCATTTCGCCGGAGGTGAATTTGCTTTGTACGATAGATAAGTATTCTGGAAGCGGCATTGTTGTATGGTACCTGAAAAATTCCAAACATTTAAAATATATTTAGTATCTTCTTTTTACTTAAATCAATTATATGCAAAAATTCCTAGTAATTTCCAAAGCAGTTAATTTTTGTGTAAACAAAAATGTAGTAAGTTTTATGCAAATTTTTTCATTAACTGTTTTTCAGGCAAAATATTTAGTTATGAATTCATTTCCCTCTTCAACTTCGTGTTGTAATGGTCCGAGAGTTTTCTTTAACGATTTCAGATTCTAACGTGTAAACGGCTAGAATATTTTTTATCAAATAAACGCCAAATAATTCCACTTATTCTTGGGAGTGATACTATGTATATAATAATATCGAAAATACTACCGGAAAAATGGGCAAAATTTTAAAAAATTCTCCTTGCGCGGGCAAGGTCTGCGCTTCTTTTGATCTTCACATATCGCGCTCCGTTTGGTTTACGGTGTAATGCATATACACAAGCTTATCAAGGTGAGCCTCAACCAACTTTAACTTAAAATTCTTACTCAACGCCAGTTCTTTGCAGGATTTAATTCCCTGATATTGCCCGAATATTTTAAGTGAGAAATGAAAAAAAAAATCGATCGAGTCCTTTTTTTTGAAAATTCAAATTTTAGTGTAAAAAAAATTGTTTTCTGATAAAAAATTTGTATTATGTGTAAGCTGTTGTACATATAATATGTAGTAAATAAGTTTTGCTAAAAACTTTTGTGTCAAACAAAAACTGGGTCTTCTATAGAGGTTTTCGTAGCGCAAAATAGGGGGGTTTTGTCCTTAAGGTTATTGAAAATCATTACTCATGAAAAACTCTCTGCAGGATTCAGTTATGTGGTATTGTCCAGACATTTTGAGCCAAAAAGGGAAAAATCAAGAGAGCCCTTTTTTTGAAAATTCAAAATTTGATTTTTCGAGATTCTTTTACGTTGTAAAAAAGTTCCTGATAAGAAATTCTGCAACTATTTATGAAACAATAGTAAAAAAACATTTATTTCATCAGTTACAAAAAATATTATCCAATATTCAGAGTACAATCAACGGTCAAAGAGGTTTCGACACACGGTAGTCGGCTGCGGACGGATGATGATCGACTTAAGCCTTTTGGGGGTCCGGTAGGTCTTTGGACGGATTGGGTCCTGTTCGGGAGCCTTTCTTGCAACAATGGCCTATTGGGGAGGCCGTCGGTATACTTGAGCGAGAGCCTGCTGCTTGCGAGGTGATCTTCGCGGTGACGGATAAGACTTTAACTTCCTGGGCGAGCGTCGTGGAGGAGGGCGAGACTTTGGCCTCTTTCTCTTGCTGGAACTCTGATCAGGGACAGTTACACTAGCTCCGGGCTCGTGTATCCGCTTTCTAGTAGGCTCCGATCTCGCGGAAGGTGAGCTGGAGATTTCCCTCAATGTAGTCCTGGGAGGGGGCTTTGGTACGGCCGAAAGGAAGTATACAAGTTTTTGGGACGTGTCCTCGGGCGGAAGATCGACGCCTAGGTCCCGCGACACTTTCTCGAGGGGAATGAGCTCCTCGTTCCCCAAGTTGGAGATTTCTGCCGGCGAAGAATATCCCTCCAAGTCTGGTAGGACCTGATCGAGTTGTTGGGGAAGGTTGAACTCCTCGATTACCTCTTCCTGGGGAATGGCCTGGTCGGTGGTTACAGGCACGGGTTCGATTGAAGTTTGGTTGACCGGGAGCCCTCTGGTCCGGTTCCGGCGATCTCCGCGATTCCTCCTCTTTCTTTTAGGTGATAACGGAACGTAGGCTCCCGGGTTTGCCTGCTGGTCATCAAGGGCTCGGCGATAGCGTTCTGTCCAGCGTTTGTGTTGGCTTGGCCGATTCACTCGGGACTGGTCCATCTGTAGTCAAAAGCCATTTCATGGTGGTCAGCGTTTCCATCATGATGGACGACTAGGATCCCAGATCCTCTTGATAGAGGACCGAGAAGATAGAGTAAAATCCCCTAACCTCTTGACAGAGGACCGAGAGGGTAAAGACTGAGAAAATAGAAGGAGAAATTCCCAGATACTCTTAGCAGAGGACCGAGACAGTGTAAAGACTGATAGAAAAGGAGAAATTCCCAGATCCTCTTAACAGAGGACCGAGAGAGTGAAAAGACTGAGAGATATAAGGA
>CAKNYM010043356.1:32181-88263 GCA_932195095.1 Andricus curvator
TCCCAGATCCTCTTAGCAGAGGACCGAGAGAGGTGAATAGGAAAGTTGATACCGGCTGGTAAAAATATCTCCAGGGGTCCGGAGGCTTCCTTCATCACACTTTCAGATTCCTACGAGTTTTTTCCACCTTCACCTTCATACACTGTGCCCCCGTACATAAGTCGGATTCTTTTGGTTAGGGTTTCAAAAAAAACTAGTAAGTCGGGGTTAGGATTTTTAATGATTAAATCGAGGTTAGAGTTCCAGGCACAGTTTATTCCGTAGGTTTCGTAGTAAAATAATCGAAGTTCAGTAGGTAGCTCGCGAATACTGCTCGAGTGCGAAGGAACGCCGATCGAGTGCGAAGCTCTCGTCTCTTAGCTCAAAAAATTCGCCGAAATTACGCACTAAAGTCGGAGCGTCAACTTTACCAGTTGGAGACTGGATCAGTACTGACTAGGAGCTCACCGCGAGCGAATGCCTCAACCGTCTGAGAGCAGCGCTGCGGCGTGAGTAGCAACTAATCGACCTATCGATGTATCGATTCATCGAAGGTCGGGGCTGGCGCGCAAAAATTCAAATGAACTAAAAGTTGAAAGGTTGTAATTGGGTAACAACCATAGTCAAAATAGAAGTGTTGGGCCGTCGGTCTGTTTTAGTATAGTTGGGAGCTGTTGTTTTGAGAAGTGTAACAGAAAATAATTTCAGAGAAATTTAATTGTGGAACATTCCTATAAACTTTTTTTTTAACGAAAACTGGGTCCTCTATGGAGGTTATTGTAGCGCAAATGGGGCTCCAAAAACCTCTATAGAAGACCCAGTTTTCGCTTGATACAAAAGTTTATAAGAACTGTTTTACTAAATATTTTACGTATAAAAGCGTACATGCAGGGTGTCCCTGGAGTATTCAGCGGTGGTTTCACGTTTGATGGTCAAAGTGTGACGCCATAAAGTGAGGGACAGTGTTTAGTGGAATGTGTTGGATGGTACGATCAATGAAGGATCGACCGTGCTTCCCAGGTGAACTGTACAATATAGTTTACCTAAAACCTGCTAACCTCTAGCCTATTCCTTTACACACACCCCACGCACTTACTTGACGGTGGGAGGGGGACCTACTGTTTAAGGTGGGTTCCGAACCACCAAGAACGGCTTTAAGTACTTAGAGAACCTTTTTCTCTAGAGGTACCGATCCCACGACTCTCCGGAGATGAACGACTCCCTTGTTAGGCTAGTGGTCACAGCATAGGCCGCCGAGGCCCTTCCAAAGTGCGAGGCGGGAATCGAACCCGCAAGCCGACGGAGTGGGTCCAAAGCCTATGCCTTAGCCCCCACGACTATCGTCCCACTTATTCTATTTAGTGGGTTTCCGATTTCTTTACTGTGAATCCTCTCCTTTTAATTGTGTGCGTCACGGCATTTGGCCTTAAAGAAAATTTCGAGTCCAGCGACTCATTGTGGAGATAAGAGAGAGAGAGGTCTAAAATTTTACATGAGTATGTAGTGAGAAGAACCTCGATAGACGATGAGAGAATTACGAAACTTTTGTGTGCGATATACCTTGTGCGAAAATTTGATCCTTTACCGTGAAACTGTCACCACCTTCAGTACAGTTTGGGATTTGACAGCTGACGGGTGTGACGGTTCATGTGCGAAAACGTATTGCTTAGAGACAATCTGTCACCACCCTCTCTACGTTCAAAATTCGTCTGATGGGTGAAGAGATTATGTTATAGATTGGGCGTGCGAAAAAAATAAACAAACGACTTTGAGCGAAATAAGTTTTAAAAAAGAGGGAATTTTATTTGATAAATAAATCACACTTTGCGAATGCCAAAAACAATTTTGATTGCAAGAACGGTTCTGAGAGAGAATGTTTGGATCATTTCGGGAGAAAATTAAATGAACGAAAATATTTATTGTAAATAGATAAACGTAACCCAGAATACAAGTAGTGATGCCGTCCGAGACGAGGAATACCGAGCCTGGCTCGCTTTCGCCTCGTTCATTCCTCGGTTCGGCATCGGTTTCCCGAGCCTATTCCTCGGTTTATGTCTTTCATTTTTCCTCGTCCACTATCGTCTTTCCTCGTTCTCGCCTCGGGTTCTCCAGCACTTAGTGACAGGATATGCGCTAGCGGAGCGGAAAGCTCGCGAGAGCGTTCTTTTGCCACTCTGACGCGCTAATGCTGATTATCGTTCCTTAATGAATAGTTAAAGTCGAAATATGATTACATTATATACTTGTTTGTACATTACTGATTAATTTGATATCAAACAAGACTATGTTTCGATTTTGTCAAAGATTTAACTGCACTCTATTAGTATGATATTTTGTTCTAATTAAACATTTCTTTGCCAATCATAACACTAGAATATATTTCAAAATATTTAAAGGATTTCACAAACATTTCATAGATTTTAAACGATTGCAAAATTGTTTACAAGATTTCAAGAGATTTCAAATATTCCAGTGATTTCAAACTAATACAAAAAATTTAGGAACATTTTATAAATATTTCAAAGAATTCATATATTTTTCAAAAGATTTCAAAAAATTTCACAAATATTTCAAAGCTTTTGTAAAAATGTTAAAAGATCCCAAAATATTTCACAGAAATTTCAAGATTTTACATACTTTAAAAGATTTAAAGAAATTCACAAAGATTTCAAAATATTTAAACGATTTCACAAACATTTCAAAGATTTTAAACGATTGCAAAATTGTTTAGAAGATTTCAAAAGATTTTAACTATTCCAGTAATTTCAAACAAATACAAAAAATTTCGGGAAGATTTGACAAATATTTTAAAAAATTCATGAAGTTTTCAAAAGATTTCGAACAATTTTACAAATATTTCAAATATTTTGCAAATATCATTCAAAAAGTCTAGTAGTATACTAACAAAAATTTCTCTGGTCATTTCTACGTTTCGGGAAAAAATGGTATGTGACAATGTGTCTTCTTTCCTGAGGTAAGGCGTTTCCGATTTATAAAATTTGGTATATACATAAAATATACAAATATACTGTGACGGGGTAATTCGTACCCCGCACAAATACAGTGAAATTAGCAAATTTATTTGTAAAATTTCACCAGGGAGATGAGTTTAGAATCACGAATCACAAACCCACTAAAAAGTGAGAGACTCCTTACCGGTCAAAAATAAGGAGGTTAGGTCATCAGACCGAATCTAACTTACTTGCCAGACCACGGGATTCCAATTAATAAAAAGTTAATTATTTCTTCTAATTTTTGGTTCGTATTATCTTGTTTATTTCATATTGCAAATCGAGTGGCAAGGGTGGATCAACCACCCCACACAACAGTAACAACAACTGTCAGCTAAAACGAGGGTGCCTGCAGTGTAGGGCTGCTGTCGACAGAGACTAAGAAGAGGAGATTTTCCTGGCGCATGCGTAGTGGACGGGATTTCCGCACGTACAAGAGCGATCGGAAAAACTAGGATCAAGCTGGCGCAGAGAATCTGCGCGGTGAGCCGAGCCAGCCACCCCTGGACCATCGACTAGCGGGAGACCTCGAGGTTCTGCGTGGCACAGAACGCACCCCGACTATGCACCACCACGCTGTGGGTTACCGAACCTGGCAATTGTCCTTTTTCCTTCGCTCGTCCTCTCACTCTGTAGTTCTACGCTGGTACTTGTGTGGCGCTCCGACTCCTATGAGAGGGAGAACGGGGACGCCACTCTAAAAATTCATTCGTGATTCTAGGCTCGCAGTGAGTACTTCATCTGTCCAGGAAAAGAGGATTGGAGGAATAAATTCAAAGTAAGAAATCGGAAATAAAAACAAAAATTAATCAACATGAGAGGACGAGCACGAGGAGATCGGATTCTGCCAGGAGGGTTCTCTGTCATCTCTGTATCTTAACTTAAATTTATCTTCGCGTTTCAACGTCGTGTGTCGAATCAGTAGACGCACGCCGTTGAAATTTGTAAATTCCTGACCTCGGGCAAGGTCATATTTATTCAATCGCGTCAGTGAGCCTAAAGTGAAATTTTGTGTTCGTTCTGGGTCAGCAGGGACCCCCAATAGTGTGGTCATAAAACAATGATTAAATAATACATTATAACCGAATAGATTTGTCTAGTGGTCACTCGGAGCTCATTATAAAATGTCGGTTCTTGTTTTACTCTCGTTTTGGAGTGGGGCGAAGGCCCATTCGTTATAATTATTTTACTCAAGTGTAATTCCATTAGTAGACTTTCTTAATCAATTATATCGGTGTTTAATTTGAAAATGTTGCTTTTCTCTGAATTCACCTCCCCTTGCGTCCCCCCTTACTCCGCCACTCTGCCGGAGTTATCGCGCAAGTAAACCATACTCTCTTTCTGAGTTATTTAGATGAATTTAAAGTGTTTCTGTTGGTAGTTTTAATCTCGGAAAACTATCTGGCGCCCTTCAGGCAAACTATACTATAAAGCCTATTGTGCCATACCCGTGTTTATTCACAAGGCAGTACTACGAATCCGGCATTCCTTCGCCGAGTATTTTTGGATCTCGGTGGGTTTTTCGTTGTTATCAACGTTCTGAGATTATACCTCTCAGGTGCCAGGCATACCTATCGCACAGTAAATGACGCCCTCTTTTGTTGATCAGGCAAAGTGATCCGCACCAGAACAACTCCACAACAACGCAGGAGTATATGAAAAAAGTAAACAGTACCATCGGCGGTTAATCGCGTCGTCTGCTTCAGTCCGCTTTCATGTCAGTGTTTCGGTTAGACGCAGTTTGCTTATGTGTTACGAAAAGCCAAAAACAAGTTGCAAAAATATCGTAGAAAAATGAAAGGAAGCGTTTACGTTTACAGATCAATATGAGCTTATAAAAAAGTGAAAGTATCTTCGAAAACAAGTGATAATGCGGTTCTGGATGCTTACTTACTTTTTGCTTGTACATATGTATATATGCATGTACGTACATATGTATGTACTTTAATGAAGTTTGATTTTCGAGCACAAACCCGGAATTTTCTATTAAATTTACGTAAGTGGCAATTTTAAAGTTTTATTTACAGTTCATTATGATATTAAAAAATCAAAATGGCAAAAATACAAAAAAAAAAATATTTTTTTGGAACAAAACTCAAACAGAAATGGTTTATACGGCCCTGGTTGTTTATCCCCTAAATGACCGGTAAAGCGGGACTCCAGTGTACATACAAACAGACGCCGATAAAATTGTATGATTTGCGAAATCTGTGCGTGGATAAGAACGCATGGCGGCAGAATCTCCAGCCAGTTACCTAGCCGAATGCGCTGCTCGCTCGACCGCTCTACACTTCGGCTGGTAGTCTTTCAGTGTGGAGTTTTCTAAACCGGTTTCCTCGCAAACCACTTTTCATCTGTGGCAAAAGGGTTGACCTTTTTCATTTCACTTTAAGCCCTCTTAGCCCACAAAAGATTATTTATGTAAAAGTATAATAACGTGGGTGAAAGTTTCCACAAAACTTCTTTAGATTGTAATCAACAACTTTCTTGCTCTAAGTAAAATCCATACATTCTAAAAATTCGCTAAGTTAGCGCGAGTTCAAGTGAAAAAATATGGAAATTTTTGGTTATGGAAAAATACACTTTTTATCAATTACTTCAAAAACTACAAAACCTACAATTAAAATTCGAAGGCTTAACATTCTCATTTATTTTTAATCAATAATCATTTTTTAAATCTTCAATTCATATAAAGAGTTCATGATAGAGAATAACATTTTCCATTTAAACGTTCTTTGCAGAATTACCCCAAAAAAGATTAATAACTCTTTTTCATAGAAAAGAAGATAAACTTCAATTATTTCACAAGCTGTAGTATAGTTTCACACATAATTCCTCAAAATTCAATGTGAAAACTGTAGATATCTTGTTATTTAGAGGGAGTTGAAGTTAAAATAGACGAAAATTCCACGCTGCGAAAAAATAATTCTTTTTCTCATTATCTCAAAAACGAAGAAAGTTGCAACTTTTTCCCATGAAGAAAAAAAATGTACAATCAAGTTTCCTATTATAAGATCATGTATTGAAAATATTAAAATTAAAAAATTTCTTCAAACACTGCCAAGGGCCTTCCCACTCCTTGAAAAATTTTGTATACCCCGTTCTACGATGCGGCGGTTCAATTGGTAAAAGTTGTATTTTATTTCATTTGTATTGTTAAATTTACATACTTTTTGCCCAATTTTCTAAAGTGCCAACATAAATGAAAGCTTTTCAATATTTGAAGAAATCTTAACTAATACCGACAAAGAAAAGTATAGTTAGAAAACGAGCAGGTACTTAAATTTGTGGGTACGAATACTGAGCTCTCGTTCTGCCTTCCCGCGTTCGGTTTGCATAATTGCGAAGTTGCCAAGTACTCCGCCACCACTTCAGACTTGAGTCAAACGTCGAACTTTTAATCATATTTACTCACTTCAAAAATGATTTTAAACTTGAAATTTTGTGTGCGATGTAACTAATAATTCATGATAATATTTATGATAAATTTGTAGAATTTCTGCAGTGAACAAATTTTTAGACACTTCATTGACTAGCTATGCCATCATCGAACCTCCTTAAGGCCTTCTCAGGGTACCGTATGATACCCGGCGGCTTAGCTGACCCTTCCTATTGTAAGGGGCTCGAGCTCGAGCTCGAAGCTCAGCGGGGCGTTGTGGTGCTCAACCGGAGGCTACTGTATAACGTTGTCTAATGAAGTCCGTTCCGCACCACCACGGCGGTCGAGTAGATGGCGCATTTTTTTAAATTTCAACCATTGCGATTCGATACTTTGCGTATGTATATTGCTATCTGACGGATTAATAAAATTTTTTGAGTGATTCACTGTAGAGTGTCAATTCGAAAAACAAGTTATCAAAATGCAAAAAATAGCAATTATTAGTTAGAAAAATTAGCTTTTAAAGTAAAAAAAATTTGTTTAAACATCAATAATTTATTAATGAAACAAAACTTATTTAACATATTATGATTCTTATTTTTATTACTTATTTAGTACGTTATTAAATTATCCAAGAATTGTACGCGGAATGCATGCAGAAGTTTTAGTACGACATATACGACATCAACTGATCCTTCACATTTCTGTGGCAGATGCCGTGCATTCTCTTGTCCAGGAGCTTATCGCGGAGCTGTTCGCGGAAGTTTTTCTGCGGTGCTTTCTTGATCCGGGCCTTCGGGAATGAGTACTCGATATGGATGATGTTTGATGCATTTTTCTCACCCCTGGTATTGAAGTCAAGGCCGAGTGTTTCAGCAGTCTCCTCCGCTGATTTGTACGGAAACGCTCCTTTGCCCACTTCTTCGTGCTACATGAACATTTTAAGAACAGGGTCTAGTCCATTTGCGACTATATGTGCTGTACCCAGAATAATCGTGTTGTGAAAACATTCGAGATTCAGTATTCCGCGACCACGTTGACGGCGTTAGATGTAAATAAGCGGAAAAGACCACTTAAGGTGCATGCTTTTGTTAATATGCATAACCTTTCGTGACCCGATATCGAGGGATCTGAGATCCAGCCTCTGGTCACTAGATAGCCAAACTTGAAGTATCATATTCTGAGACACCGCTAGACGGCGTTGCGGTTTTCCCTCTCTACGTCCTTTGTTTTAATTTTAGAATTTTACAGTTATGTCGGTAAATTTCAGCAAATTATGAAAATTTATGAAAAATCCAAGAGAAAAATAATTAGAAATTCAAAAATAATTACTCTAATCATTATTTATATATTTTTATTTGTTGTTTCTTGGTTTCTTATAATTTGATTTACTTTTTCAGTTAATTTTAAAATTATTATTATCATCTTAGGGATCCGAAATACCGCTATGAGGCGCCACTGGCGACTATCGTCCTTCGTTTTAAAGTATTGAGTTACCAGTGGCTGCTGATATCGTCCTTCGTCCATGGAACCACTCCAAATTAATAGAGTACTACTGGGACGGCATGCATGTTCGTTGCAGATCAATTAGACACATGATACGTCTACGTGTGGTTGAATCGAAATTTTTCCGGTAGTAAACCCAGGCCATCGATAGGCAGCGCAAGCAGGATGCTGCGTCTTTTGCACACACATCTATCGATTAGCAGGTTCTCCCGACATCCTGCTACGTCTTACATTGAGCCGCGTTGTTCGTACATCCTCAGGTTTTGTCGGGGACAAATTGCCCAGAGGTTGTGCCGAAAGAAAAACCCCCAAGAAGAGGCGTAACAACCGTGCCAAAGCTAAATGGCACCTGAGTGAGGTGTCTCAAACGGTGACTCTAGGATACCGGGCAACCTCTCAGATTATTAAGCCTTATCCTTGCATGCGGGTTTCAAAACAATCGAACGCGCAGGGCTCTCGACAATGGGTCGAACAACAATGCCGACTACCCTAGAGTTGTGTGAGCCAATCAAGACAGAGTCAGTGCGATGGACAGGCAAAATCTCAACACTTTTGAATGGACGGATCGACCCAGGGACGACCTGCTGGAGTGCTACGATACCAGTATGGCCCCTAAACGATAAGGTTACATAGCGCGACTGCATGCTCTGTGGTGCGAGAAACACCCATAGCTTTCGCTCTTTTCACATCAACTTCTGCGAAACCGTGCCGAGAACCTCCAGAAAAGGGGTTATATAAGCGGAGCGCACACTCTGCCTCAGCCAGAAAAAAAATCGGCAACAGAGAAAAAGAAGCGACACTGAGACCAACCGCAGGCAGGCATCCAATAGAGGAAGAGAGATGCTTTAGAACAAGGAGAAACATCAACATCCAGATTTCTTTCAAGCCCAAAGATCTAGCTGAACTGGATGACGCGCTTTGTGGAGATTTTTCCGAAGAGTTCGACCCCTGAACCATCAATTGTAGTGTTTATAGTGCATCAAGAACTTTGACGGATGCAAACTGTAAAACAAAACCAACGGCTGATCATACGACCGTTTTTCTCTGACCCATCTCGACTGTTCCAAGACCCTTCAGCGGGTCAACGACCCACCAAAACCAGAGGATGTCGAGGCATTTTGGAGAGAAGTCTACGAAGTACAGTATCCACTGAATGAAGACACAAAGAACATAAATAGCTTCAACGAGCTGTTTAGTGCCCTCATAACACCTGAGGAGGAATGCCACCTATCTCTACCCACGAGCATCTGGCCCGCATTATCACCTCATATTTATATTCGGGAGCTCTCCCTAGGGATCGCGGGACCTTGTAGTTAGTGGGAGGGCTTACAGGTCTTATCGGACTATAGATCTGGATAGGTGAACCAGAGAAGCTGCATCGCGAGGTATAGCTATTCTGGGGAACTGAAGGACTCTGGTCAGTGGAACTTAAACTAAGGAGCGATCCTTCCAGGGGGTGATGGCAAAGCCTCCTGGAATATCGAGGGCGCGAGTTCTCATGCTCCCAAGCTACGATGTGACCGCCGTGTCAAGGGCTGAATGGTACCAGGGTTAACAAATCCTTGAACATCCCGGCCTGCCCCCCTCAGTAGAGGCGGACAGGCAGGGGTCTCAAAGGAGGTGCCTTAACGGGGACTTTGGGACACCAGGTCGAATCCCATAGTATGTAGACCCGCCCCCTCCAAGCGGGGATCTGCAGGGGGTGTTTCTAATTTCCCTAGCTTCTCGTGGGACAATTAATGAAACACGAAAAACAAAACAAAAACAATGAGGGTTCCGTTCCGGGACCATCTTCTAACCCACCGATGGTGGTGGAAGGCTCGGCGGTTCTAGCCAGGCGCTTGTCAGTGGTGCAGGCAGTAATTGCCCTAATCAAAGAACCCTGGTTATACAGGGAAAGGATAAGTGGCTTGTCAGGAGGTGTTTGTTGCCTCGGCGTATTTCCCTGGCGATGCTAGGGGACCCCCGCCTCCCAGGGAGGTGGAGGCTCTAATTCGGCACTGTCAAGAGAACAAGATTCCTCTGCTGTTGGGCTGTGATGCAAAATCTCACCACACGGTGGCGAAGCACAAACATCAATGGCAGAGGGAGAGATTTACTTGAATACATAGCGGGCACAGAGCTAGAGATTCTGAATCGGGGTGATACGCCCACATTCCAGACTAAAAACAGGAGTGAGGTTCTCGATTTGACTCTATGTTCGGGTGTACTGAGGAGCAGGGTAGTGGACTGGAGAGTCTCCTATGAGGAGTCTAAGATAAAAAACCCCAGAAATACACTTTGGGACTCATATAAAGAGGAACTCAAAGGGAGGCTTGCAAAATTCCCCACAAGCTATGGTGCTATTGATGAGTTGGAGCACGCCGCGGATTTTCTGCGAAGGGCTCTGACAACATCATACAAGAAAAATTGCTCTACAAGCACAATTAAGTCTAGAAAGAGAGCAGAATGGTGGAATACCCACCTGGAGAGACTCCGTAAAAAGACAAGAATGTTGTGCAATAGGGCAAATAGAACTAAATTGCCTTCAAACTGGGACATCTATAAGACAGCCCAGTGTGAATACAATATAAATATAAGAAAGTACAAGCAGGAAGATTTGAGGGGCTTCTGTAAGGAATCGAAAAACATTGCGGAAACAGCGAGGCTCTACAAGATCCTAGCGAAAAATCCGGAAGCTCGCTTCGGGCTCATAAGGCTCGATAATGGTGAGTTTGCCGAAGACGAAGAAGCAACGCTGAATCACCTGATGGAAGTTCACTTCCCGGGTTTTCAGCGAATCCGAACCGACCAAGAGGAGGAAGGCTGGGGCCAAGAGATGAAAAGGGCCGACTGGAATTTCGCCGCTAAGGTCGCTGATTACAAAAAGGTGGAATGGGCCGTAGGGTACTTCTGTACCTTTAAATCACACTGATGCAAAAGATTTCCGACCAACCAGCCTAACGTCTTTTAACCTGAAGACGTTGGAGAAGCTTGTCGAGCGATACATTAGGGATGAGGTGCTCTTGCCCCCCCCCCCCCTCCACTGCATAGAGGGCTGTATGCTTTTCAGGCAGGCTGCTCGGTAGAAACTGCGCTTCATGCCGTTGTGGCAAAATTGGAGCAGCAGTTGGAACAAAGGGGGTATGTTGTGGGCGATTTCTTGGATATAGAGGGTGCTTTCCGCAATACTCCCCCAGAAGTCATCTGTCGAGAGGCTTTGAGATGTGTTGTGCCGGACCAGCTGATATGCTGGATAGGAAACATGCTACGCCGAAGAAAACTTGAAACCAGATGGGGTGAAGGCCTAGTAAGGGGGATAGCTCCACGGGGTTGCACACAGGGGGGTGTCCTGTTGCCCCTCCTGTGGTGCATTGTGGTGGACGGCCTTCTTCGAAAGCTAAATAAAGAGGGGTACTATACTCAGGAATATGCGGATCACTTTTATAATCCTAGTCAGGGGGGCTCATCTGGAAACGTTGATGGGTGTTATAAGGTTGGCGCTGCGCATCGTAGAGCTCTGGTGCGATAGCTCAGGGCTCTCGGTAAATCCGGAAAAGACCAGCCTGGTCATTTTCACGAGAAAGTATAAAGTTCCGAAAGTTGACGCTCCTGTATTCTGTGGTGGGGAGCTGACGTTTTCAGATTCAGTTAGATATCTGGGAGTAATCCTAGATAGCAAGCTGAACTGGGCAAAGCACCTGGAGACCCAATGCAGAAAATTTGTCATGACCTTTTGGATGTGCAGGAGAGCCTTTGGGTTGAAGTGGGGTCTAGGGACTAAAATTCTTGCATGGCTCTACTCTTCTGTCCTAAAAACCTGGCTTCTACATGCGGCCGTGGTCTAGTGGCCACGGCAGAACTTAAAAGAATGCAGGACAGGCTGCGAAGATTACAAACGCTAGCATTTAGGGGTTTGACTGGAGCAATGAGGATTACGCCCACAGCGGCGATAGGATTACTGCTCTGTGAGGAACCCCTACATGTTGCGATAACCGCTAGGGCGGCACATGCGATGGGCTGCCTGGCAAGAGCAAATAGATGGACTCGGGGGACTAGACACACTAGGCTCCCGAGTGATATCAGTGCACTGCCGATTCTACAGATGAGGCAAGATAAAATAACAAAACGCTTCAACTTTACCAAAGCTTTCCGCATCTGCATCGCAAGCAGGGATCTGTGGAAAGCAAATTGGAACCCGCTCCTTCAAGGGGAAATCTGGTATACAGATGGCTCCAGGTGAGAGGGCGGGTCAGGAGCAGGAATTTATGACAGCAAGAGAGAGAAATGGATAGGGATCACATTTGGGCGACATGCTACTGTCTTTCAAGCGGAGGTCCTGGCCGTCCTTCGCTGTGCTGAAGCACTAATAGAAGAAAACGCTGCTGGCAGACAGATTACGATCTGTTCGGACAGCCAAGCGACACTAACTGCAATAGGGGAACCAGACATAACATCAGAACTGGTTTCGGAATGCAAAAAGGCAATAAACCAACTTGCAGAAAGACACAATGAGGCTCTCATATGGGTCCCTGGTCACACAGGGATCAGGGACAACGAAAAGGCGGACCAGTTGGCAAAACGCGGCGCAGCGAGTGAATACATAGGACCGGAGCCGGTACTGGGAATAGCGTCTTGCTGTTTCGGAATGGCCATTAAGAGCTAGATCCAAACAAAACACCGGGAACACTGAAAACAAATCCAGAGTTGCGATCAGGCGAAATCCATCCTGGGTTATACCTATAGGATGGACAGAGCTAGGGAAATCCTGTGCTTACCCAAGAAAGATATAAGAACAGTGGTACGGAACCTAACTGGGCACTACCACTTGAACTATCATATGCACAAAATGGGGTATAACTCCACGACACAGTGCAGGAAATGCGGCCGGGATGACGAAACATCCCTGCATGTATTATTCCAGTGCCCGGCATTAGCTAGGCTCAGGCAACAGAGCCTCGGGGCCCATTTTATGGAAACAGAGGAAATTACAACGCGATCTGTGGTCGACATACTAGGCTTCGTCACGAGGTCTGGGGTCGACTGCTGAGAGTGAATATGTAAGGGTGTGGCACAATAGGCTTTATAGCTTGAGCGCCAGGGGAGCTCTCCATGGGCTTCCCGCCCGTTTTTAAAACTAACTAACTACATTCGGGAGAGCATTTTCCGGAGAGGTCGGCGGAAGGATGCACAGTGCTCCTCGCGAAGATGAAATGATAGGATTGTTCACACAATCGGATCTGTGTAGCGAGAGATGTACGAACAATGCGGCTCAAAGAAAGGCGTAGCAACATGTCGGGAGAACCTCCTCATCGATAGATGTGTCTAGAAAGACGCAGCATCCTACCAGCCCTGTTTATCGATTGCCTGAATTGACTACCGGGTACTTTTCGAATTAACCTCCCGTAAACTTATCATCTCTCTATTGTAATGCTTAAAGGTCCATCCATACATCGTGAGGTGCATAGAGAGATGGATGCCGCTTTGGAAAACCAGATTTACTAACTCATCTGGAAAACATCTTCTGAGAACTAACAACGTCACTTTTCAGAGAGGTGTCTTTCAGGGCGACACAATGAGCTCTCTCCTCTTTTGCCTCACATTGATGCCACAATCTGTCGCACTTCGCCATTCCCAAGGGTATTTCTGCGACAAAGCCGGATATCGAAAGTATAATGTGACTCATGCATTTTATGATGGAGTTTGGATGGAGTTTGGATCAGAAAAATGCGCCAAGGTTAATTTGAAGCGAGGAAAACTTAATAGCATCCCCGAAGACACTGAGCTCATCGACAGAAGCACTATACGATACCTTGACACTGGAGAGACCTAAACATACCTGGTCGTGCCACAAATCCGTATTCAAGACGTAACATCTATAAAGAATACTCTCCAAAGCTGATACAAACGTCTTATCCGACTGATATTGTCCTCCGAACTGTCGGCGAGGAACAAAGTATCTGCAACGAACATGCTTGCCGTCTCGGTAATACTCTTCATTTGGAGTGCTTCCATGCACGAAAGAAGAGCTCAGATATCGCGACATCAGTTGACGAAGGATAATGCACATGGAAAAAAGCTTGCACCTTAAGTCGTCCGTTCCACGAATTTACATCTAACGCCGTCAACGTGGTCGCGGAATACTAAATCTTAAATGTCTTCACAACAGGATCATTCTGGGTACAGCACATACAGTCGCAAATGGACGAGACGCTCTTCTTAAAATGATCAGGAAACACGAAGAAGTGGGCAAAGGAGTGTATCTGTACAAAGCAGCGGAGGAGACTGCTGTAACATTTGGCGGCCTTGACTTTAATACCAGGGGTGAGAAAAATGCATCAAACATTATCCATCTCGAGTACTCACTCCTAAAGGTCCGGATCAAGAAAGCACAGGAGAAAAACTTCCGGGAACAGCTCTCGATAAGAAGATGCACGGTATGTTCCACAGAAATGTGAAGGATCCGTCGATGTCGTATGAGCTAACGTTAGCTTTCCTCGAATCGCCGGGATTGAAGTCGGACATGGAGGGTTTCATTTTAGCGTGTCAAGACGGTGCCATTTCCACTTTGGCATACCGTCGCCACTTTTTGACTCTCACGGAGGTGAGACGTGGGTACAGCTGAAATCGCGGTAACGTTTCAGCTGTTTGAGAAAGAATTTGGTCAATTCAACCAAATCGTTGGAAAGGTCTGGCAAAAAGGTCGGCCCATATGAGCCAACCCTGACCCAACGTATAGGTCGGCCTTCTGCGATGTGTTGTGTGGATCATGTTTGAAAACAGACCAAGGGAAAAATTCAATCCCGTAACGTGTTTGGTTTTGTTTTTTTCGTTTTTTTTTTATTTTAGCAATACATTTTCACATTTGCGACACATTCTTGCGAAATTTCGCTAGATCGAATAAAACAAATAAAAATGCAACAAATTCGGTTTTTTATTTCATTCAATTCATTTTTCCAGGTCATATTCAATCACTTCAGTACATATTTCGTCGATTTTCAGCGGTGAGAGCTTTAACAAGACAGAATGCGTCCCGTGTTCAGTGGGTGACTGACTACATAACATCTGGTACACCGTTCACGCAAAGGGTTCGAAAGTTCGCCCAAGAACTGAGGATCTACCATCACACACTGAACAATTCAAAGTTGCCGACAATCAAGCAGCATATTGTAGACAAAATATGAGTGTTATCTGACGCAAGGAGGAGAATACAGTAGAGGGAGGGATGGGTCAAGGAGAACCAACAGTTTCTCGCTGACCCATCGCGCCTCTTCAGCGATCTCCCTGTTTTTGTCAAAAATCCACCTAAGCCCAACGAGGTAGAGACTTTTTGGAGAGAGGTATACAAGATCCCGAAGACCCTGAATTTGAACGCAATTACTAATAATGTCAACCGCTTCAAGGAGTTTTGCGACAACCTCATAACATCTAAGGAGGAATGTCTATCAGTCACTGCCGAAGAGGTGAAAAAAGCACTCAGGCACACGAAGAATTACAGGTCAATAACTTGTTTGAACACACTGTATAAGATCTTCACAGCTATCCTAAACGATAGGATTGTTCGAATGACTGAGTCTGTGTGGAGAGAGATGTACCAACAACGTGGGTCTAACAAAGGTGTTTCAGGCTGCCGAGAGAACCTGCTAATTGACAGGTGCGTAAGAAAGACGCAGCAGCCCATCACCGCGCCCTGACGATGGCCTGGATTGACTACCGGAAAGCTTTCGCTTCAACCTCTCATAGACTAATCATCTGTCTGTTGGAAATATTGAAGGTTCATTCCCACATAGTGACATGCATAGAGAGATGTATGCCCCTTTGGAAAACTAGATTTACTATCTCATCTGGAAATTGTCGTGTGACAACGAAAAACGTCACCTTTCAGAGTGGCGTGTTTCAGGGCGACACCATGAGCCCACTGCTCTTTTGCATCACACTTCTGCCACTATCTGTCGCACTACGCAATTCTCCTGGGGACCTCTGCGGCGACACTTATCATCGCGACCATAAGGTCACTCATGTATATTATATATATGACCTAAAGATCTATGCTTCTGGTGCAAGCCAACTTCAACTTGCTTTAAATATCGTCAAGGGGTACACAGAAGAGATTGGTATGGACTTTGGATTGAACAAGTATGCCAAGATTAACCTGAAGCGAGGAAAGATTACTGGCGCTTCCGGGGACCCTGAACTTGTGGATATAAGCGTTATTAGACATCTTGCCGCTGAAGAGACCTATACATACAACATTTTACGTCAAGAAGTTCTCAGCGATAGGTGCAGAGCGTGTCATGAACACGCTAAGTACCTAGAACAAATACTATCAGGGTGTCCCACTCAGGCGGAAACGACGTATCTCTACAGACATAATGCAGCCCTAAGAGGGCTATATTACCATCTTTGTCGTTCCTACGATGTTGGCCGCGACCCTGCCCTGCCGAAAGCTCCGAGGGAGATAAGAGTCAATTGTCCAAAACGAGAAGTGCCAAATTTTCTGGAACTACGATCTTCGGACAGCAGTCTCCATTGCATACTCGAGGCCTGACATCGTTCTTCACGACTTTCGAGAAACGAACTATATTCGTGATCGAATTCTCGGCTCCGGCCGACTACAACATTACTGCCAAGGAGAAGGACAAGGGGGAGAGGTATCAAGACCTTGTAAGGGAGCTGCAACGACTGTACCCAAAATATTCGGCAGAAGTAATTTTCCTTGTAATCGGTGCTCTCGGAGTCTCTTGCCCCTTGAGCTGAGAAACTGAGTGGGCCAGCAGCTCTAGGAATGTCGGGTGTATTTATCGGTATATTATTATTGATGGTATTTATTGATTTCCAATCGACCGCGGTTTTCGGCACATGCGCTGTTGAAAAATTTACTTAGAGCAAGCGCAGCGATACAAGAACGGGGCAGCCAATGAACGTCGCTTGAGCAAAATATCCTGCCCACTCGCAGTAAAGGTGGGGCCCCCTCCGGCGTAGAAATAAAAGAAGTGTTTCGTTTCAAGGACGCAGAAATAGGGGAGACTCCACTGTATATATAATTCAAAAAAAGGATTAAACAACCACACATAATCACACATATGGCCACTTCTCATAACTGTGAGATGGGTAGTCACAGGGCACGATGAAATCACAACGACAGACCGGCGAAACCCTCGTGTATCTTGAGGAGACGAAGCGACCCAAGGAGGACAGCTTTCTTCATCCATCTCGCAAGTGCCTTGGCATATTTTTGGACGCGGGTATCGCTTTAAGGTTACAAACCAGTGATAGTTTCGCACCTCCGAGAGCACCGATCACGGGGATAATTACTTTAACTGAATATTTTGGGTACATTCATTGTAGCTCCCCTTTAAGGTCTTGATATCTCTCCTAAGGTGGAAATGACACCCTGGCATGCGAAAATGAAGCCCTCCGTACCTGAATTAAGCCCTGATGATCTGAGGAAAGCAAAAGTTTGCTCCTTCGACAAGGAATGTTTTTCTACATTTCTGTGAAAGTTTCCGAGCATTTTCTTGTCGAGTAGCTGTTGGCAGAAATTTTCTACCTCTGCTTTCTTTACTTCGGCTTTTAGAAGTAAAGCATTCAGATGGAGTAATGCACTTTCCTCACTTCTGATGTTAAAATTCAGGCCAAGGGTCTCGGCCTCCTGCTCCGCGGTTTTTTAAAGGAACGCTCCTTTGCCACTCATCTCGTGTTCCCAGACCATTTTTAGGAGAGGATCTCGGTCATTTGCAACGATGTAAGCTGTACTTAGAATAATCGCCGAACGGATGAATTGATATGCAAGCTCTTATGCATATGCATGATCTTACGGGTGGCGACATCAAGGACCGTAAGCTCATTCTTCGACCATTGAACCACCCCAAACGAGTAGAGTAGAACCGGGATGGCAGGCATGTTAGTCTCAGATACCTTGTTCAACGCCGACAGATTCGAAGATCAAATCTGTCAAAGAAGATGCTTGTATCCGTTTCGGAGAGACTCCTTCACTGATTTACGTCCTGAATGCGACTTAGAGGAATGCCCAGGTATGTATAGGTCTCTCCAGTATCAAGATGTCTAATAACACTTATATCCACAAGCTGAGGGTCATTGGGAACGCAAATAATCTTTCCTTTCTTCAGATGAATCTTGGCACACTTGTCCAATCCAAAATCCATACCAATCTCTCCTGTGTACTTCTTGACGATATTTCTAGCAGTTTGAAGTTTGCTTTTACCAGAAGCATAGATATTCAGGTCATCCATATAAAATACATGAGTGACCTTATGCTCACGATGATTAGTGTCGTCGCAGAGGTATCCAGGAGAATTTCGTAGTGCGAGAGATAGAGGCAGAAGTGTGATGCAAAAAAGCAGAGGACTCATGGTATCGCCCTGAAAGCCTCCCTTCTAGAATTTGGCGTTATTCGTTGTCACCCGATAATTTCCAGATGAGATAGTAAATCTAGTTTTCCAATGGGGCGTCAATCTCTTTATGCACCTCACTATGTGTGGATGAACCTTTAAGCATTCCAAGAGACAGATCATAAGTCTATGAGAGGTTGAATCGAAAGCTTTCCGCTAGTCAATCTAGGCCATCGATAGGTGGCGCTGGTAGGATGCTGTATCTTTGCAGACACATCTATCGATGAGCAGGTTCTTCCGACAACCTGCAATTAAAACTGACGGCGTGAATTGCAGTTAATACTTACAGTCGTTACAGTGGTTACATTGCAAGTGGGAGGTTGAGAAGGTCTATTTAAAAATAGTTAGTTTTATCTTATTATTCATCATTAATCATGTTTGATAATGGATTTCCAAAAACATCCAAACGATTGGTAAAGAAAAAATTTGAAAATTTGTCATTTGTAGTGTAACTAGTTTTTTTGAAAAATCGGTAAGTTTTTGGGGTTTCACATCCAAACGATAAAAATTTATTCCCAAAGATTTCCAAACAATTAGTCGAAGAATTTTTCGAAAACATTAAATATGCGGTGCAAATGTGAAGTTAGCACTACATTTTTGAAACATCGATAGTTCTTTGGAATTTCACTTTGAATTTTTTTAGATGGTAGTGCTATCTTCACTGACGTGCCAGTCAGCGTTTGGCAGCTCTGACTTCAATTCTAAAGTACAGGCGGCGAATATAAATCCAACCAATACGTGAAGAGAGATTGTGGCTTCAGATTTCAAGAATCTGTTGCACCCTTATCAAGGTAAGAAAAATTAGAGCTGGTGGGAAAAGCGACGAAACAACGATGCTCTCTCTTCGATATGATAAATGCTTTCATATTGTGATTTGATAATAATAAAAATAAAAAAGACGAAAGAAATAAAAAAAGGGAAGGAAGGGGATTTGGTTGGTTGCCTTCTCATTTTTCTTTCCTCTTTTTTATTTTTAGCCAAAGAAGCAAATTCTTTTGTTTTTAATAATTGCAATAGGAGCATTTTGTGGTGGTTGTCCAAATTTGATCGTTGGATTCTTGTTTTATTTTCAGGAATTCTATACATTAACTTGAGTATTGGACATTAAATAGGATTTTGAATTTGATTTTAATCTAATTTAAAATTCTTAAATATCTATTAAAAAGTATTTATTAACTTCATATACATTCTATATAATTACATGTTATTAAATTAAAGGTTTACGTATAATAAAAGTACAGTAAGTACAGTACACATACAAATACATTGTTTTACATTTCCTGCATTTCGCTAGACCTTCTTGAATACAAATTTAGTGAATCATGTGAGAAAAGTATGCCCTTTTCAATAAATGTAACATTTTATCTACAAACTTTACATTAAACTTAACTGGGATTACAATAATACTCTTATCGAAGGAAGCGTGAATGATTAAATCGGTTTTTTCAACGTTCAGAGTGGATATACTTAACTGAACTTGGCCGCAGTATGCATGCTTTTCTTTTAAAATTTTTTCAGAAAGTTTAATGTACTGTGATTCATCAAGAATTCCTTCTGCAGTTTTGGTTTTTCCAGACAACGGACATTTAATTTCAATTAATTTTACCTGGTGTCCATCTTCGTAAACTACTCCATCAGGGCTATAACCTAACCACGGATTTTCAGCAGGAACTAGCATACCGAATTCAATCACCTCCACTTTCTTTTCATTAACATAGGCTGCTCGCGCATGAGGTTCGTTGTCGACACCGTACTTTTTGTTCCCACTGAGGCCTCTTATTATTACAATATGTGAAACTCTCCAACACTCTCCAACCACTTTCTGCGATTCGACTGATTTTCCATGTAAATGGAACGAGTATCTCTACTTAACTGTTTAAAAAAAGATTTACAACATTTCATTTCCTCTTCCAAAAGAACTTCTTCAAAATTCTTCATACTTTCGGAGGGTAGATTTTCTAGAAGAGCTTGTAGTTTATCAGAATCGATGACCAAGTTATTATTTTCTACGTCAGGGATTATTATTTTATGCCAACCCAACCTAATAAATTTAGTGATGATAGCATAAAAGAGTATTACAATGACAATGATAAGCACATGATTACAACCTATTTTACATTTAAGCGTAAATAACAAAAAATATTGATTTCAGAGTAACCCAGCTGAACCGTAAAATGTCGATACAGTATAACGTACAGAAAATTTTTAGTAGCATAGGATATTAAAATTTTACTTAAAAGTAAACAGGTATAAATATTAACGAAGTCAAAATATGTAGCTACAAAGATGTAGGCTTAGAATACGAAAAATATCAATGTAAAGCTAGAATAGTTACTGATGACGAGCTTACCAAGCAAACGCAAACAAAAGACAAAAGTACAGAAATATTAGATTCCGAGGAAGTAGAAGATGTAATAAGAAATAACGTAGAAGAAAAATCAGGACTAGATGACATAGAGTCTGCGTTTGGGAGGGAGATTATAGGAAAGCCCGATCTACCAGAAAACTTAGAAGTTGAAACAACAAAGAAAGATAAATACTTAGATTTTAAAGAGTCAATTTTAAGTAGGAGAATAATAGAGTTAGGTAAAGAAGAATCAACAGACTCAATTAGAGACATTTGCATAGGAAAACCATTACAGATATATAAACAAATAATATTTTCAAACAAGATAAGGCTATGTTATGGCATATTTGGCTAGGCCATACGTCGTTAAATTACCTAAAGAAGTTGCAAAAGTTAGAGGAAAATTTTAAAGATGTTAAATTCGATGATTCAATTTTAGACTGCGAGATATGCATAATGTCAAAAATGGAAAGATTACCATTTAAAGATAAAAGAACAAGAGCAACCAGGCCACTTCAAATAATTCATACGAACACGATGGGGCCAATTGAACCAATGTCACATCCAGGAGGAAAAAGATTTATTACCATATTCGTAGATGATTACACTAGATTAGCTAAAGCTTGTACCATGAAATCAAAAGACGAATCAGGAAAATATCTAAATCGATTCCTACCCTCAACGCAAAACTTATTAGGAAAATATGAAAAAGTGTGCTATATTAGATCAGACCAGGTAACTGAATTCGCAGGAGGAGAGCTTTTACAGACAATGGAAAAAGAAGGTATGGAAAGTGATTTCTCACCTCTATACACACCAGAACATAATAGTACAGCGGAAAGATTTAATACAACGTTACAGGAAGAATTTAGAGCATATATGTTTGATTCAGGGTTACCTAAGAGTATGTGGGAGTTAGCAGTGGAGGCAGCAATACACGCATACAATCGCACTCCACACAAATCGATAGAATATAATGTACCAATTAAGAAATTCGCACCTAATGCAAGTAGTCATTTTGACAAAATTAGAATATTTGGATGTGTAGCTTATGCTAGGGTTCCAAAAACGGAAACTAAATTCTCGGAAAGAGCGATTAAAGCGGTATTAGTTGGTTATACCTCAACAGGGTATATTTTGTGGCATCCCAGTTCAGGAAAATTCTTAGAGTCTCGGCATGCACGTTTCAATGAGAAACTCAGTTATCGTGATGCGTTTAGAAGTAGTCAACCAGATTTAGAAGTTATAGAAAACAATGAAGAATTAGAAGGTGAAAACTGGCTAAAAGAATTTAAAGATGATAACATAGTAGAGACAGAAAAAGTAGAGATTAAACAAAACAAAAGGGGAAGGCCGAAAAAGTGGAAATTAGAAATAGAAGTTAGAGAAGAAGTTGCACCAAAGAAAAGATTACAACCAGAGAGAGATGTAAAATCAAAATTAGAAAAGGGCACATATGCTAGAGTAGTAGAACAGTCAGGGAAATCATTAGTAAATGATATGAGTTTTGCTTTCTTCACTTTTAAGGAATTAGATGCTAAACAGGTTCAATTTAGAGATCAGATAGAAGAAGGTTCATCAAATAATAATTTAGAAGAAGGCGAGTTAAAATATGTACTGCTAGCGTCAATTAACAAACATCCAATAGACTATAAAGAGGCAAACGATTAACACCTTTTTAATTATAAAGAGGCAATCTCAACTGAGAATAAATTAGAGTGGGAAAAAGCTATTAGAGAGGAATTTCAATCTATGAATGATAATAACGTTTGGAGGTTAGTAGATAGACCAAAAACAATGGAAGATTGAAGTAAACTCAACGTTATCGATTCTAGATGGTTATTTAAAATAAAGAAGGGAGAAGATGGAAGAACCAAATTTAAAGCTAGGTTAGTAATTAGAGTGTTTTAAGATAAAAAGTCTTACGAGCTAAAAGAGACATATGCTCCAGTCTCCAGATTATCAGTTGTTAGATCAGTATTAACAATCATAAATAAATATGATTTAGAAATAAGCCAAATGGATGTTAAAACAGCATTCCTGAATGGAATACTAGAAGAAATTTCTATGGAAATACCGGAAGGTTTAGAGTGTGATGAAAGAACTAGCAGAACAAAAGTGTGCAAATTAGAGAGAGCACTATATGGTCTAAAGATTAGTCCAAAGAAGTGGAATAAACGTTTTTCAGAAGAAGCAGTTAAACTAGGTCTAGAGAATGATTTGCATGAGCCATGTCTGTTTACTTGGAGAAAGGAGGGAACGTTATGAGTGCTAGTACTGTATGTAGATGACATATTAGTAGCCAGTAACGACCATGATAAATTAATAGAGATCAAATCAAGCTTAAGTAGGATTTTTGAAGTAAAAGACCTTGGGAAACCTAAAAACTATTTGGGCTTAACAATTAGAAGGGATAGAGAAAATAAGAGTAATGACAATAAATCAAAAAGAGTACACAGAGAAAATATTAGAGAAATTCAACATGAACGAAAGTAAACCGCAAAAGATCCCTATGGTTACTAAACAGGTGACCAATAGAATAGATATAAGAAAAAATGACAACACAAATTTAAACGTTTCAGAAAAGAAGATCAATGTTCCATTTAGAGAAGCTATAGGTAGTTTGAAGTACTTAGCAAGGTCTACAAGACCAGACATAGCTTTTGCGGTAAATTAACTAGCCAGAAAACAATTAAATTCAACAGAAGATGATTGGAGGGCCGTTAAAAGAGTGTTCAGGTATCTTAGAGGAACAACGGAGTTAGTTTTAACTTATAGAGCAAACTCTGAAGGTCTAGAAGCTATGACAGAGGCAAGCTTTAGAGATTGGCAATACTATACTTCAACTAGCGGATACATAATCAAATTATTTGGAGATCCGATAGCTTGGAGAAGTCATAAGCAATCGTATGTTACGCTTTTGACATGTGAATTCGAATACCTGGCATTGAGTGAGGTGTGGCAGGAACTTAGCTCATTAGACAAAGCAGTTAGAGACATCATAGGGAATACTTTATATCCTGTTAAAATATGATGTGATAATAAATCTGCCGGAGATTGTACACAGAAATAAGGCAGCTAATACCCATGGTGACTATATCAAATCTTGCTTACAGTCTGGTAGAATCAATGTTAGATGGATCCCTACAAAAGAAACCATCGCTGACATAATGACCAAATCGCTGCCTTTAGAGGCACATAAATACCTTAGATATAAGATGTTACACTACTCTATAAATGAGACGAAATAGTAGTACTCATTTACATACATGTACATACAAGAAAACTATCCACCTAGAAACACTACCCGAATCGGGTAGTGTCACGCCTACCCTGAAAGGGAAATGGCTTAATGGTATACATAATTATTTTTCTTTTTATTCAATATATCATAAGACGGGTTGGCAAGGATCTGCAGATCAGATCACGGCTACAGTTACCAAAATACAGAGTACCTGGTCTGCCGAAAAGCATTCAGTTATTTAAGTTGATCTTGAGATTATTACAAAAATTTATAAAAGTTTATTTCTTCGTTTATGTTCTCTACGAGTTAAAATGTATACTATGATTTATCAGATATTATTTATAATCTAGATAAGTGGCTTATATAGAGATTCGAATAATTAGAGATAAATTTATTCAGAACAATTAGAGAAGTTATTATTTAGAACGTGTTGAAGAAGGGAGGGAGTGTCAAAAGCAGAAGCTTATACTTCTTCAACAGTGCGAGTAGATGGCACCATCGTTCAGAGGATAGCAATAGCGACTGCGTGCGTACTTGCGTGCTGCTCCGGCAGTCAGTCATCTTTTATCCTACGCAGTGAAAGCACTGAGAGTGTTGCGAGTTCTAATAAAGCATATTATAGAGATGGAATAAAAATACTTTTATTATTAAGTAAAAGCCCCCAAGGTCCAACACTTTTATCATTACAACATTAAATAAAATACTTTTCAATTATATAGAACATATTTTTGATAGATACTTACGTATGCAAATTCAATAAAACTGCAACCACATTTTTGCACTTTCCACTCAAACCGGCCTTGCAGCTACATTTCATAGGGTTTATAATGCCCAAAACTTATTTCCCCTTTAATTTTGTGAGGTGTTTCTTTAAAATGTGAAGATTGCAAACAAAATGCAATTCAATTAATATTGTTTTTATTGTTCAAATCGTTGTGCATTTTGTCACAGAATAATATGTGTCCAACATGTAAAACCTTTTCTCCTTAAATAAAATTTCTAGAAGA
The DNA here is from genome assembly GCA_932195095.1 of Andricus curvator. Lineage (NCBI taxonomy): Eukaryota > Metazoa > Arthropoda > Insecta > Hymenoptera > Cynipidae > Andricus > Andricus curvator. The sequence continues at coordinate 57,046 of CAKNYM010043356.1, forward strand.
CAGTGTAGAAGCAGTAAATTCGCATATGTCACTAATGCTTAGCATCATTTCAGTCGTCATTATCGCACAAAAAACTTTAAAACTGCTAGTATCGCATGTATTATTTCAAAAATGACCCCGTTGTTTCCGCCATATTGCCTGTCACGTGACGATGTGACGTCATGATTTCAGATCCCAATATTACCCTCAAAATGTGAGATTTTTCTAATGCCCTCTTCCCACACGCATGCTCGGAGTATCTTGTGCCAACTTTTTTTGTAGATTTTTTATCAGAGAATACAATCAGGAGAGTCCCATTTTGAAGCCAACGTTTGAACTACTTTTTTAAGAGTTTCTAACGGTTGGAGAAGTGATCACGGATATATTTTCCAGAATATGATCCGTATAATCTTCAGAAGGACAATTTTCTCAGAAAGGTTGCAAAAAAACATGTGGACATCAAATCAACTTTTATGGTCGACCTGGTGATCGGTATGATCTCCTGGTGGGCTACTTCCCAGGAGAAAATGCACAAACAATACCTGGGTATCGAGTTGTTTTCTTTGGTCGTCTATTTGATCAGTATTATCTCCTGGTGGGAAACTTCCCCGGAGAAGGTGCACGAAAAAGACCAGGACATCGCGTACACTTTTTTGGTCTAGCTAGTGATCAGTATAATCTTCTGGTGGGAAACTTCCCCGGAGACGGTGCACCAAAAATACCTGAGTATCGAGTTGACTTTTTTAGTCGACCTGATGAGGGGTATAATCTCCTGGATGTAAACCTCCACGGAGAAGTTGCCCGAAAAATACCTGGACATCGAGTCAACACCTGGTGCGAGTCGACCTGGTGATCGGTATAATTTTCAGACAAAAAAGTTCTTGGAGGAAACGACTCAGGTTCGATTGTGAAAATTTACCAATGTTTGAAACTTTGATTTATGATTTTATTGATGAATTTTTTAAATTGTATAAGAATCAGCCACAACCTCTTTTTGTCGGGCTTAAATTTTCTAATCGGAAGAATCTTGGCGTCAATTAACCTTTTTTCCGGCAAGATTTTTTCAACTTTAGCTAGTACTATATTTTACTATTTTATAATGAAACAAGGATGATTAATTTTTAAATACACACAAACTGTCATATAATATTAAGAGCACCAAGCATTAAAAACACTCTAGAATTGTCACAGACGTGTGATTGATCACAATTCGAATCATATCGTAACTGGTCACAGAAGAGTGATTGGTCATATTTCGAACACTTTTTTTCAGGTCGTCGCTTTTTAGAAAATTCGTGCCTTGACTGGTCACAGAAGAGTGATTGGTCATATCTCGAACCCCTATTCCAGGTCGCCATTTAAAAAAAACGTGTTAATGATTGACCCCAAGAAGAGTGATTGATCATATCTCGAACCCCTTTTTCAGGTCGCTCTTTAAAAAATACATGTTAGTGACTGGTCACAGAAGAGTGCTTAGTCATATCTCGAACACCTTTTACGGTCGCGCTTTAAAAAATACGTATCAGCAACTGGTCACAAAAGAGTGATTTGACATATCTCGAACCCACTTTCCAGGTCGCCCTTTAAAAAATACGTGTCAGTGACTAACCACAAAAGAGTGATTGATTAAACATAATATTATAGAAAATCGAGAAATCGGAATAGGAGTGCTGTCATCTGTTGGACAATTTGAAAATTAGTGCTAAAGTTTATTATGGGAAGTGATTAGCAATGCTTAGTGTGTTTTTACTGTTTTATGTAACCCCCGAGAGAAGAAAGAATTTACAAGTAATAAAAAAAAGTAATTCAATCAATAAGGCAAAAATTACATTCACCTTCACCGCCAGGATCACTCTCAGGGATAATCACCTTTTCTTCTTTTTCATTCATTGTGCTAGCCATTTTTAATAACAAGACATGACGGCAGCGTCAATTGGCGAAAAGAAATATATTTTTTGGGTGAAAAAATAATCAGAGACACCTATGAAATGAAGTTTTAACACTCTACACTAATGATTTCGTGGGAATTTATCATTTCGCGCTTGCTAAACAGACGTTCAAAGTAGCAAATATATATATATATATACAGGGTTTTTTTTTCTTTTTTTTTAGAGGAGGTGAGAATGTATTTACGCACTGAGTGTGGGACTCGCCCTAAAAAACGGTAATACCCACTAAACTCACCTCCTCTTCCTGCCAACCCATGTCCTCGGAACCGCTTTCGCATTACTTCAAGGACATGGGGGTAAGGCCACTAAGCCGTGCTTCGGCTTCCAACTTTACGTGCCAGCTTGGCATTCTTCAGATTGTCATCTAACCAGGATGCACGCATCGTCCTCAGTAGTGTGGTGGAACCACACAACGGGCTCTTCGGCCTTCGGCATCCTGGTTGGGTATATCAAATTAGGCAGCGCGTCCTTGAGACCTCTTCACCGAAGCCGCCTATCGAAACGCCCTGCATCTCATCGTCCCCGGCTGATGGTCAGTCCGGGGCTCTCCTCCTGCTGCAGCGCAGAGGAAGCACTGCTGCGCACTTCCGCACGCCGCAGCCCTATGGCCCTCTTTGCCACATCTCCAGCAGGCCTTTGTCCTGTCTGGACCCCTGCAGCCCGCCGCCATGTGGCCAAAGCCCAGGCAGCGGTAGCACCGGGGAACCTCCGTCTTTTTCTTGACTCTACAGGACACCCATCCTACCTTCAGGTGTCCTGTTCGAAGGAGTCTTGACGCCAGTTCTTCTTTAAGTTCCACAAAAGCCCTCAGATTACCTCTGTAGGGTTTCTTTGTGAGGCTTACCTTAACCTCTCCAACAGCGTCCCCAAAGTGGCTTCTTACAGCCGTTTCGACTTCTTCCGCTACTGTTACTGTGTCGAGGTCCAAGACCTCGACTTCGACACGAGGGACGAGTTCTCGCACTCTACCCTCCTCACCGACAGCCTCCTTAATGGCAGCTGACAGTTTGTCTCTGCCGCCTGATTCTGGTCCGACTTCCACCAAGATCTCACCGTTCCTAGTTTCCCTGACCACCCTGATTTTAACGCCAAGGGCGTCAGGGTTTACCTTCTCTTTCATGTCTCTAAGGACTTGAGCGTAACTCATACCCTCGGCCGGTTTGATAACAACCGCCTCGGGCCGACCTCGTTTCTGCACCTTCTTCACCTGCTTCCTGATATTTGTGTCAGGCCTGGTCTCTCCGTCTGGCTTCTTCGGAATCGAGGACGCCACAGTGGTAGTGCGGGTCCTCGGCTTCTTTGTCGCCGGCCTGGGTGCACTTGCCTCGACGGGACTCATAGAAGGCTCCCTCTCTCGCTTCCCAATTTAGGTAGTGGTAGCCTCCGCAGCTTCTTAGGTTTGAGTCCCGCTTTGACTTGTGTCCTTACTCGTATTCGCCATCCTCTTATACTTCTTCGCGACTTCCCTTCCAGCGTATTTTAACGCGTCTTGGTAAGACGCACCAACAGAGTGTCTACTGAATTCCAGTTTCCTCAAAACAGTTGTCGCTTCAGAAAGTTCATGCCTGATTGGCATAAACATATTCCGCTTCGTGTCGCAGAAAGCCTGCATCTTCGCCAAAACATCCCTGAACTTGTTTACAAGTTCTTGGCACTGCTTCATATCTTTTGCCGCCCACATTTGGTCTTGCCTAGCCAGCGTCTTTTGACTGAAGTCAAACTCCTCCACAACGTCCAATTCGCCTCCCAACTCCTCACACACACTTCGATTTTGATTCTGTAGATTCGCCATTAGATTCCCACGAGTAGCTAGGGAAGTATAGGTCCACCCCCGCAGAGCCCCGCATGCGGGGGTAAGGTCTCAATACTCTAGGAGGCGACCTGATATCCTAGAAACACCGTTTGAAACACCAAACCCTGGTGCCATGCAGTCTTCGGCACGGTTGTTCACGCCTTGACTTGGGGGGTATATATACAGGGTGTCCTAGACTCAAGTGTCCGGATTTATATAGCTGTATAAAAATAAAAATATAAAAAGAAAATTCCTTTTCCAAAAATCAGTTGAAGTTTTTTAGTTATAAAATATTTAAGCTGGACCAATCAGAAGCGCCGCATAAACAGTCGTGTGTGCGTGAGCGAGATTCCAACGCAGTGTTATCGAAGCGAGCGCAGAGGTGGGGTTAGCGACGGGAGAAAACTACGCATGAATCCCGCTCACGCACACCTGACTGTTTATACGGCACTCCTGACTGGACCAGCTTAAATATTTTATAATTCAAAAACTAAAACTGCAACTGATTTTTGGAAAAGGAATGTTAGATTTATTTTTTTTATTTTTATACGGCCATATAAGTCCGGACACTTAAGTCTGGGACACCCTGTATATGTTTTTTTTCTTTTTTTTTTAAACTCGTTTACGTGAAATTTTTTATCTATACCCTAATAGCACGGAACGTTCCAGACACATTCCCGGTAATTTTGAACTAAAAAAAAAACGAATTTTCAACAGAACACATGAATTTTTACCTAAATACCTAGTAGAATGTTATACTTAAAAAGATAAATTTTCAACCAAAAATGGAATAGTTGAATTTTCAGATTAAAAAATTAATTTTCAACAAAATAATCCAATTTTCAAACAAATATATAACTAAAATGATAAAGTATCGAGCAAATAAAATTTTTTCCAGTTATAAAAATTAATTTTAAATAAAATGAACGATTTTTCAACCAAAGAGATGAATTTTCAACTAAAATTATAAATCTTCAACAAAAAATTAATTTTTAACAAAGTAGTTCAACTATTGAGTTGTAAAATTTATTAATTTTCAGCTGCCGATTCTTTGAAAGTATACAATTTTAAGTATTTATTTTAAATTGTTTAATTTCACATTACAGGTTAAAATTAATTATTTAACTAAGCATTGGTTTTGATGATTTTTTCAATTATAAAATGTTGCTATAACAAATAAAATTTTTGTCTTTATTATCTCTAGTTTTCAGAATAATATTATTATAAATAATATGAATAATTATACGTCATTATTTTAATCTAAATTATTTAAATTTATTATTATTATGTTTTTTAAGATGAGTAGTTTATTGTATGTATGTATGTATACCATTAAGCCATTTCCCTTTCAGGGTAGGCGTGACACTACCCGATTCGGGTAGTGTTTCTAGGTGGATAGTTTTCTTGTAGTTATAAATAACTACAAGTGTGGGCTCACCACACCCACGATGTGCCAACAGCACTCAGTATTCTTGAATGGTCACCCATCCAAGTAATAACCGCGTCCAACGCTGCTTAACTTCAGTGATCTGACGAGAACTGGGGTTTTCAGCGTGGTATTAGAGGATGATCTTCAATTTCAATATATTCTACATTAGGATCTATTCGTTCTATTCCTTGAACTATTTCCAATGAAGTTGGATTAATTTTAATTATTTTAAGAAATTTATTATTTATTGAAATATAATAAAATAAAAAGTTTGAAGACTTTACTCATGCTTAAAATTAAAACATTGTAATAGATTTGAATTTGTAATATATTCATAATTGATCCCAGAGAATTTCATTTATTACTATTTTTTTCTTCAAATTGTTTTGTACAGAAAATTAGATTTTGAAATAGTTTAAAAGATTTAATGTATGTATATATTATATATATATATATATATATATATATATATATATTTGGTTGAAAATTGAATTATTTTGTTGAAAATTAATTTTTTAATCTGAAAATTCAACTATTCCATTTTTGGTTCAAAATTTATCTTTTTAAGTATAACATTCTACTAGATATTTAGGTAAAAATTCATGTTTTCTGTTAAAAATTCGTTTTTTTTAGTTGCAAATTTATTTTTTAAACTGGAAATTGAACTATTCCATTTTCGATTGAAAAATGTATTCTTTTAAATTTTCCAGAGACAAATTTGCTAAAACATTCAACAGTTGAATTAACAACAGACGAACTTTTTACAAATTTCAACAGTGGAATTTTGAACAGACCAGTTTTATAAAAAATTCAACAGTTGAATTGTCGACAGACGAATTTTCTACAAAATCGACTGTTGCTTTTTCTCACCTATACTATGGAAAATTTCATAATGCTAGCCAGTGTCAAAACATAAACTAAAAGCTGGGTTAACTTATTCTAATTTTAATCTTTTGATTGCAAGTGGCATTTCGTTGAAATCGCCAAGAAACGTAGATTCCGAATATAATATTTTCAAATTGCTAATTCCAAAATAAAATAAATTTTATATTTCGGATTTTATTCCTCATCACGACAAAGACCCTCCCTCCCTAGCAAGGATCGAGGCGCGTCTCGGACTCAGTCAGCGACGTGAGGGGAAGTCGAGTGGACAGGGTAAGTCGACCAGGTAGACGGAGATCAAATGGAAATCGCCGTAGAATAGATAGGACTAAACTACTAAAATACGGGCGATGGTCAATTCCGCCCTGGGTACCTGCGAACGGTTCCCCCACTACACAGCTTCCCCTCACTCAGCCGAACTGCTGCCGTCGATCCTTGTCAGCGGGAGTCCTTCGTACCTAATGAGGACTAAAATGCGGAATATAACATTTTTTCAATTTAGCACTTGGTAATTTATAAATATAATATTCAAAATCTGTGAATTATAACGATTCCAACGATATGTTATTTTACTTAAAAAGTTGAAAATTAAAGAATAAACGTTAAAATTATGAGAAATTTTATGGAAAATTTTTCAGAATATTTCACTCAAATCCACTGCAGTAGCTTTAATTTATTGGTCCAATATTTTACCTAACTTGGGAAATACCGGAAGCTAAAATTTGGCCACATTTGAAAACTTATTAACTAACATCATAAATTTAGATTATTTCTCAAACAATCGCATTTCTCAAAGTTATTCCTAAATAATTTTACACTCCCAGTACAAAAGAATGAATAATGTCATCCCTAGCTCAATTTGGAAACTCATTAATAAATATCATAAATTTTTTTTACTGCTTAACCAATTTGTTTATGAAAGTTAATTAAAAATAATATTTTAACACATAAAAAAGCAGAATATGGAGACAATCTAAAAAATGTCGTTTTTTATATCTAACTTTAGAACTTTTGAACAGAGACCAAAACGGAACATTGCATTTGCTTAAGTGTCGAAAAAAAGTTAAAAACTGAATTCGGAATATTTTGAAAATAATTATTCTTCCTTTCAAAAATAATGATTGATATTACTGCCTCCAGACGTTTCAATACTGGCACTTCTGTTTTTTTTTATTAACTTAAGCCTCAACCAAAACAGACTAATTTTCAAACCAAAAAAGAAAGGAATTTTTATAAAAAGAGTTGAATTTTTAACCAAGAAAGATTTTTCAGTCGATGAAGAAAAAAAGTTTGACCCAAAATGTTTAATAATTCAAAACATTGAAGAATCAATCAAATAATGTATACATTTTTTAAATTATATATTTTTAGGCAATTTTAAGCTAGAAACATTAATTTATACATCGAAATTTGTTCGAAAATCGTTTTTAATATTCGCTTAAAAATTTGTTTTTAAAAATCATGAAAAAAATTTTACAAGAATCTAATGCAAATTTTGTTATTTATTATTTTGAAACTTGAATTTTTCCTACAATTTTTTGAAAATCCGGCAGAATCAAAAAAATTGTTTCAAAACCTTCCAGATTCTATTTCGAAAATTTTTGAAAATATTTTTTGAAATTCATTTTTAGTTTTCCTAGGAATTTTAATAAAAAATTTTTATTCTATTGAAACCTTTCAAAATGCTTAGAAAGCTTTCAAATGTTGTGTTCAGAATCTTCAAAAATGTACGTTTTGTTTTAAATGTTTTGAAATCTTTTCAAGTTTTAAATTATTTTGGAATCTTTTCAAACTTTTTAAATATATCTTAAACTTACTCGAATTTTTTCCAAATTAATAATTCACTAAATATTTTGTCAGTTTTGAATGATAATCACTTTTCTTTGGTTGAAAATTAATTATTTTTGACCGAAAATTCAACTATTCCACGTTTGGTTGAAAATTCATTTGTTTGGTTGAAAATTCAACTGTTTGTTTAAAATTTTTTTGTTTGTAAAAATACATTTTTGTGGTCCAAGACTCATTATTTTAGTAAAAAATTCATTTCTTTGTTTGACATTGTTAACGTTCGGTTGAAAATTCGTGTTTATTTAGTTAAAATTAATTTTTTAAACTGCAAATGTAACTATTCAATTTTTGCTTGATAATTGATCTTTTTCAGATGAAAATTCGTATTTTTTTGTTGAAAATGAAACTTTTTTGTTCAAAATTCATATCTTTGGGTTGAAAACTAAACTGTTTTGCCAGAAATTCGTCTTTTTGGATTGAAAATTTAACATTTTGGCTGAGATTTTTTTTCTTTAATGACTGCAAAATCATTCTTGGTTAAAAATTCAACTTCTTTTTTGAAAATTCCTTTTTCTTTGGTTTGAAAATTAGGTTTGGAAAGTTTTGGAATGAAGAATAATTATTTTGAAAATTGGCAGAATTCAGCTTTTAAATTTTTTTCGAAACTCAGGCAAATACAATTTAGTGTTTTGGTAACGTTCCAAATTTCTAAAGGGACACTATTCATACTTTTGGACTGGGAGTGCCATATTATTTAACGATAATTTTGAGAAATTCGACTGTTTGAGAAATTAACTAAATTTATTATGCTCGTTCATAAGTTTTCAAATGTGGCCAAATTTCAGTCCACCAATAAATTAAAGCTACTGCAGTGGATTTAATAAAAATACTGAAAAATTTGTTCATAAAATTTCACATAAACTTGAACATTTCTTCTTTAATTTTCAATTTTTTAAATTCAAATAACATATTGTTGGAATCGTTATAATTAGCAGATTTCGAATATTATATTTATCAATTTCCACGTGCTAATTTGAAAAAATGTTATATTCCGCATTCTAGTCCTCATTAGGTACAAAGGAATCACGCTGACCTGGATCGACGGCAGTAGTTCGGCTGAGTGAGGGGAAGCCGTGTGGTGGGGGAACCGTTCACACGTCCCAGGGCGGAATTGTCATCTGTCCTAAAATACAGCCATAAATAGGCCCAAGGTGACTGACCATCTTAAGCAGGGGCCCTTTGTCCGTAAGCACGTCCGAATCATGAAATTAAAAAATATATATTTTGCAATGAGCGATTTGAAAACCAGTTATTTGGAATCTACACATTTTTGCGATTCCAGACATATGTGATTTGTCTAAAAAAGTTGAAGACTTTACAAGCAATAAATTCGAAAAAAAAATTGTTCCATATATTAAACTTATTAAAATTTCAAACCTTTTGAAATGAATTACATATGTCTGGAATCGGAAAACTTATATATTCCAAATATCCTATTTTCAAATCGCTAATTGTAAAATATATATTTAAAAAAAATTTGTAATATTTGCCTGGTTACGAACAAAGGACCCCTCTGCCGGCAAGTATTCGGGTGAAATGTGGTTTTTAGGCATCATCGGGGTTGCTACCAGAGTCTGGTTTCAAAATTCCATGTCTTTTCCAGGTTTTCCGGGCCTAATTTTGAAAAAATTCCAGGTACACTTTTTAAAAAAATTCAGTTAATTAAATTGAATTGTAACACATTATATTGCAATGCTAATGGCTTATCAATGCGTTTTATTGAATTCAAAACGCGCTCGTTCAAACCGTTTAAGTGTAAAAAAATCACTTCGTATACATTTTCAAATATAGAATGTACTATAAAATACTAAATTATAAGACTTTAAAATAGAGACAATTAAAAAAGTTCCAGACATTTATTAAAAATTCCATGACTTTTCCAGTTTTTCCAGTCATTTTTTTTAAATTTCATGACTTTTCCAGGTTTATCAAACAATTTTTAAAAATTCCATGACTTTTCAAGGTCTTGTAGCAACCCTGATGATAAAAACACACCTGGTTCTTTAAAAACTACTTTCTGAGTAACTATAAATAGAAATGTCAGAAAAGTGACTGAACCTGAGATTCTTTAGAGATTTTCTAGTCATTTTATGGCGGGAAGTTCCGTGCTATCAAGGTAACTGAAAGTTTACCGAACGATAATCTAGGAAAACTTAAAAAAGAGGAATTAAGGAGATTTGAATACTTCGGAGATTATCTAACGACAAAAATATTTCGGAAGAATGCGAGGTTATGATTAACATATATTTATTGTCAAGATCTAATTAAATTCATTTTCCCTGAACTTTAGAAGTGATTTCGAGACAGAAATAAGAAAGAAATTACATTTTTGAGCGATCGCTTTCGTATTTTGAAAATAATTTATTATCATTTTTAATGGGATTCTACCATATAACGGACCGACACTTGACAGGAAGGTCAATTATTTTTCGCACTTGCGCACTCAAAAGTAATTGAAATGAAAAGGACTATTATTATCAGCTCCGTGGTAATCTGAAATTAAAGTGTAACATGTGTTGACCGTGGCCGAGTGGCGGCGCCACATATGCCGTTGGGCTAGTAGTAGTAGTAGTAATAGTATACCATTAAGCCATTTCCCTTTCAGGGTAGGCGTGACACTACCCGATTCGGGTAGTGTTTCTAGGTGGTTAGTTTCTTGTAGTAAATAACTACAAGTGTGGGCTCACCACCCTTAGTTTACGTCATTCCAAGAACTTAAGTCTTCGGCATTTTGATAACTATCCTTAATATAAACAAATTCAATGAATAAAAAAGAAATTTGTGATCATTCGGTTAAAAAATCCATTCTCAGCTAATTTAGTTCAAAAAACCTTACGGAAGTATCCAAATGTAAATCATTACACTCAACTCCCGATATAAGACCCCCGGTTTACGCTATTCCTAGAACTGATGGCCTCCGCAGTTTCGTCAGGAGATGAGCCGCGGGGCTTAAAGACAGGATATGCTCAGTCAATTGAATGATTAAACGAAAAATTAATAAATATTACAAATGAAGAGTTACTGGTGCTATACGCAATTTTATAATTAACTAATTAGTTCTATTAACATATTTTTCTAAGAATTATAATTCGTACCACTCAACTTATTTTAATAATATAATGTTTATGATTACGCGTGATTCATAATAATATCGAAGTATAAAAATTAACAATTTTTACAAATTAGATGAACAAAAACGAAATGTAGGCATTTTCTCGGAGAAACGTTTCTTTTCAACAAATATAGTTTTTAATACATCAAAGAAGGTATTCGATTGCAAATCAATAACACAAATTAGTCTTTAAACTCTTGCCATAAACAAATTAAAAAACAGGAACATATTTGGCACTTTTGCAGACATTTATTTTTACAACATAGTAATTCATTTAAAAAGTACTAATAAGAGAAGTAGTCAATTATTATTCTTTTTTACGTATTAAAAATAATACTGCATATTATGTGGACTAAATTAAAATTTTCGCGCATTAAAATATGTAGATACATTTACTTTACCTTATCCGCAGTTTAACAATAGGGTGGTTGAAAAAAAGCTTTTTTAAAGACAAAAGGGTTTTTTTCTGTCTTAAATTTAGGGCAAACAATAATGTTTGTCTCTTTTAGGAGAACTAGATCTGATGATTGTAAGTGCTGCCTCAAAAATTTAAGTTTAAAGCATGAAAAATGTTACAAAAATGTTTCTTGAAGCAATTGTTTTTTTCGTATCAACAAGTTAATGCAAACAGTTTTAAATGCATTAAAAATTAGACCAAAAATTCGACTGAGAAGTTCCAAATTACAAAAATTGTTTAACTATATAAGTATGTAGATGGACTTCCGTTTCCCGCGTTAAAGTGTGTGATAGCGGTGAAAGTTTGATGCTGAGTTTTTCGGATAATTGTGGTGAAATTTGAGGTGAGTGGATTGTGGATGTGTATAGAAGGGTTCGTTTGTGAGGGATTGATTGAGAAATTGAAAGATTGACAAGGGGGTGAGGATATTTTTGGGGATAAAGACAGATTTGTGTGGAAGTTGAGGTTAGGTGGGTTTGAGGTTTGCGACAGGGTGGGAGGACCAGTTTGGTCGTAGCAGGGCAGGGTAGAGAAGGAGAAAGGCGAGGCAGGTAGGCGCGACGATAGATAGGGCAAAGAACGATAGAAGGCGGGAGTTTTTTTGAATTGGATTCATGGCTAGCGGAGCGAGTGCTAGCAAGGAAAGCAGGGATTTAGACCAGGACGTTTTCAGTACACCGATAGGGGAGAACAAAGAAAGGAGGGCAAGGGGGAAGTATAGGAAAACAGTAGAAAAGGATAGATTGAGGGCGAAGAGCGTGGGATCCATTGAGGCATTTATCAAAAGGAAGAGAGGGGAGAGGGGAAGCAGTGAGGACACGGAAGATACACAGTCAAGCTTGAAAAACCAAAAAATGTATAGATCGCCGTCGGAAAACATAGTTTTGTAGAGAAGGATAAGAAAAATAAGGGGACAGATAGAGACAGAGCTGAGGCTAAAGATCCGTTGGAAAAGGAAAGTTTGAAAGAAACGCGCGAAATTATGATAGAAGTAATGGGGATGTATGAAGAAAAGCAGGAGAAAAGGGTAGAGGAAATAAGGAAAGAAATTAGGCAGGAAATGGCCGAACTTAGGAAAGAAATGAGGAAATGGGAAGAAGTCAGGAAAAAGCTAGAGAAAAGGATGCAGACTTTGGAGCAAAGACTAGAAAAGAAGGAAGAGCCTAATAAAAAGGTAGATGAGTTGGAAGGCAGAATAAAAAAAATAGAAAGCTCAAACCGTGAGTCTGGAGGTGGGGAGAGTGGGAATAAGGAGAAGGAAAGGTTGAGAAAGATGGAACAAAGACTAGAAAAGAAAGAGAGAGAAGAAAGAAAAAGAAACATAGTGATAAAGGGTCTAAGATTAGAGGGGAAGGAGCTAATGGAAGGAGTGGAGAAGTACTAAAAAGGATTGATGCTAAGGTAGAGATAGAGGAAGTGCGAAGTGTAGGAAGGGAAGAGCGAAGAGAGGAAAGAATGGTACTAGTGAAACTGAAGAAATGGGAACATAAGAGGGAAGTGATGACAAAGAAGAGTGTGTTATATGGAAGTTCGGAGAGAATAGACGATGATTTGACATGGGTAGAAAGGAACATGCAGTATAAGTTAAGGAAAATAGCGGAAGAGGAAAGAAAAAGGGGAAGAAGAACATGGGTTAAGTATGGGAGAATACAGATAGAAGGTGTATGGTGAAATTGGTTCGAGGACAGGGAAGTGTTAGTAAAAAATAAGGTGTCGGGAAACTAGGAGAGAAAGGAACGGGAGATAAAGAATTAAGAAATAGTAGGAAACAAAAAGAGACGAGAAACAAAAGTAGGGAAGATTGGAAGATATGCTACTGGAATATAGCAGGCTTAGACAGAAAGGATAGGGAGTTTATGAAAAATGTAACACAATAGGATGTAGTAGTAATGATGGAGACGTGGCTAGATGAAAAGGGATGGGAAAGATTACGGCGAAGATTACCAAGAGGTTACAAATGGCAGGTTCAAAATGCAAAGAGGAAGAATAAAAAAAGGCAGAGCAACGGGAGGAATGGTGATGGGAGTAAGGAACAAATGTATAACAGAGATGGATAAAAAAGAGTTGATAGGACATAAAGAAGGATTAATAGTTAATATGGTAAAGAACAGTTTAAAGAAAAAGTCAGGAATATCAAAATGGGGGAAGAAAATGTAAACGAGGAAATGGAAATAATTATAGGAGAAATAAAAAGAGTATTAGAGTGCACAAGCAAAAAAGAAGTTAGTGAAGGAGGGGATATAAGTGGATGGGATGAGAATTGTAAACAGAAGAAGAAGGGAGTGAAAAGGGAATTAAGAAAAGGGAGAAGTAGTGGAAGAAGGAAAAGAGTAAACCAGGATATTGAGACGGTAGAATGGAAAAAATATTTTATGGAATTATTAGGAGGGGTAGAGAGAAAATTTAGGAAAGGAGGAAAAGATGGTAGGGAAACAGATGAGAAGGAGGACATTACAAGGGAAAAAATAGAGAAGGTATTAGGGATGATGAAAGATGGGAAGGCACCTGGTATAGATGAGATTCCAAATGAAGTATGGAAATATGGGGGGACAGAATTAAAGGAATGGGCATGGATAATGTGCAATAGAGTATGGAGAGGAGAGGGGTGGCCAGAATTATGGAAAGAAGGAGTAGTGATACCAATAGTGAAGAAAGGCAAAGGGGAGGAGGTTAAAGATTATAGGGGAGTAACACTAATGCCAACACTGTATAAAGTATATGTGACTGTTTTATCGGAGAGGTTAAAAAAAGAAGTTGTGGAGAAAAAGATAGAGCCACCGAATCAGACAGGGTTTAGAAAAGGGATCGGGGTGATGGACAATATATATGTTCTGAACTATTTAGTAAATAAGAGGATTAAAAGGGAGAAAGGGGCAATGGTAGCGATATTCGTGGACTTAAAGGCGGCGTTTGACTCATTAGACCGAGGCCAGATAGAAAAAGTTAGGGTGAAAAAGGGGATACGAGAGGGATTAACAAAGAGAGTATCGGAAATTTTTAGAGAGACAAAAAGCGAGGTAAAGGTAGGAGAGCAAGTAGGAGGTAGTTTCTGGTTGGTCAGAGGAGTAAGGCAAGGATGTCCTCTGAGCCCACTTTTATTTAATATATTAATATCAGACTTGGAAGAAGAAATGAAGAGAAAGGGGTGGGGAGGAGTTAGGATAGGGAACGAAAAGATATATACACTGACATACGCAGACGATATAGTGTTGATGGCAGAGGATGAAGAAGGGATGGCGGGCTTAATTACAGGATTAGAGAAATATTTAGATGGAAAAAAGTTGAATTTAAATGTAGAAAAGACAAAGATAATGAGGTTTAGAAAAGGAGAGGGAAGAAAGAAAGAATGGACGGGGAGATGGAAGGGAATAAAATTAGAAGAAGTAAAAGAGTTTAAGTATTTGGGATATAACTTGCAAGCAAATGGAGATCATAGAGCTCATATAAGAGAAAGGATAAAAAAAGCAGCAGTGGTAATGAAACAGATATGTGAAATAGGAAAAAGAAGGTTTAAAAAAAATTGGAGAAGGAGAATCTGGTTATTTGGTACGCTGGTATGGCCGGTGTTAGGTTATGGAGCAGAGATATGGGGATGGAAAGAAAGGAAAGAGATTGAGAGTTTACAAGAAAGGTATATAAGCTGGACGCTAGGGGTAGACTGGAGCACACCGGAATATACGCACGGTGTGCCTAAACCAACTTTAAATGCAAGGTCATAGCACATCCAACTTTTTTTGGATTCGATTTAGGGGCTCAAAAATAGTGTGGAAAAAAAATTTGAGCCAAATTCCCCGAGCCGTTTTTGAGAAAAGTGTTTTTTATGGGTTAAAAATAAAAAATTTCAAAAAAATGTGATGCACTTTTAATTTTTTCACTTTATTTAACGAAATATGGTAAATAAATATAATATCAGTCCATATCAATACTGAGAAAAAAAATAATTTTATTTCCACACATGTCGGGCATTGTACTCTTGTACAGCTTTTAGTAAGTTACTTGGGTAATGAGGGTGTGTGCTCGAAACTTTATATTTAGCCCAGGTCGTTTTAAAATCCGAATGGACAGATTCCATGGCTTGTTCACTGTAAAATCCAAGGCTTTTCTCAACTTTACAATAAAAATCAGGGAAATGAAAAAAAACCGCGTGAACTTTAGGTGTAATTGAAATATCCAAATCACAGTAACTTCGCTCAAACTCAGATATACAATCTACGTATTTCGGGTTTAATGTTGAAGAAAAACAAGAATCAACGACGGATTGAAAAGCCTAAAAGCACCTTACATATTTTAAACAACCAATGCTACATATTCCACGTAATAAGCCGATTTTTTCTAACAGCATTTTGCAAGAATTACCTGCGAACGCTGGACTCCCATGTACAAACTCGCGAGTAACATTACACATCCTAGCCCATTGGAGACTCTCATCTTCAAATTCCATCAGCATATGTTTATACATTTTGTTCACAACCCCGAGCATCAGATGTAGTTCTGGCGGTGGAATTATTTCTAATATTTCTGTTCTAGCGTTTTCTGAGAAAATTATAGGAGTATTTGTACAATTTTTATACTTATTCGCAGATGATGTTTTACTTCCACTGTCCAACAGTTCTGTATTTCCCACACGTGTTTAATTCATCCTTTGATGCAGTACACCATGTGCAAGGAAAACTGCTTGCATGTGTCATGATGCCCGTTAATACGTTGGCAAGTTTTAAATCAGTTGCTATTGTCCCTTTTAAAAACTTCAATTTCAAGAGTGATCACATCAATAGAACGTTTTCATATTTCTCTTGTGTATGTGCCACTGTTCCAAGCAGTAGTAATTTCTTGACGCCAGAATCCTTAAACTTTTTTGCGACAACGCCTTCGGTATACTTCTGTCGACCTTCTACATTTGCAACTTCTGATTCATCCAAAGATTGCATCGAAAGGCAAACTTTCAAAAAACCTCCGCCACTATCTATTCCGAATTTCAAATGCATTTCATCAACTTCCCTTTTTTATTTAACAAACTGAAATAATCCTTTTACATCATTGCAAAACACTAAAGTTTCTGCAGTAATTGCAGTATCGTTATTTTTAGTGTTAATCACATCACACTCTTTCATACTGAAACACAAATCAAGAGAATGGTTCAAAGTTTTTAATTTTTGTTTTAAATCTGGTTGCAATAATTTTCTGTCATTCGTAGCGACGCGAAGAGCTGTTGTGATACCATGTACTTGATTCGTTGAAAGCCCATAACTTATTCCAATTTTTCAGACATCTTCAGCAGAAATACGCTTCCGTTTTTTGCTTTCTGACTGTTGTTCAGTCAAAGAAATTTTCAAAGGCTTTCCATGTTTCTGAGATAAAACGATTACAGTATTTCTATCTGATTTATTTTCCTCAACGTTTGTCGCTTTTTCATTTGAAATTACTTTAATCAAATGACACACCAAGTGTTCTTTTTCTTTTAGGGGTATATCGTTTATAATATGATCTTTTAAATGTTCTTAATGCTTCGGTGTACAAGAAAAATGTGATTTTCCTACTACTAATTCTGAATGGCACTTTTTGCAGTATCTTGTTTTATTTCTTTCTTTCGCATCTGATGTGTTTTTTACGAAATGGGTGTGTCCTAGTGTTCTCACTAAGTTACATAAGTCGCATAATTTACCTTCTTTCGATCTGGTTTTTTGATTTATTAATTTGAATGTAGAATAATCTGGTAATTTTATACTCACTTTAGTTTCATCACTTTTGACCGAACGATAAATAAAGATTCTGCAGGCATTACAAACAACTACAGGGAGGCGATTATCTTCAGCATCATAGCTCACAATCTTTTGAATAAGATTTTTCAAATGATCACTAATCTTGAACAATTGTTTCTTTTTTTTTAAGACAAAGAAGGCAAATTTTCGCTCAGTTTTCATCATGAGTTCCAGCATGGTCTTTAGATTTTGCAGACATATTTTACGATTTTTTCACAACAACGCACTTGGTCAAAATATTAAAAAACACTGAACAACTGCAGACTGCGCGATGCACTATTGGCAAAGATATCTTACCTACTAATGGTTTGCAAAAATTATTTTCACGGAACTTGTTCTAGATATGTTTACATTAGGTAAAAGTATCCATCAATGTTTACATTCACGTGTTGTTGTGTCTTGTTGTCGTGTTCACACAGGCGTGTATGATGATAGGTATATTTCAAGACGTACTTCAAAGACTTTATTATATTTTAGGAATTTATTATATTTTTTATAAAGTTTTATTTTGAAAAGTTGAAA
The DNA here is from genome assembly GCA_932195095.1 of Andricus curvator. NCBI lineage: Eukaryota > Metazoa > Arthropoda > Insecta > Hymenoptera > Cynipidae > Andricus > Andricus curvator. The sequence goes on from CAKNYM010043356.1 coordinate 74,775, forward strand.
TTTTAATGTCTTAAGATTCTTTTTTTAATTTTATAATGTTTTTCATCAATAAAATGCAGAAAAAAAATCATTTTATTATATTTTTGGAAAAATTCTATTTTTCACCCTTAAAAAACATTTTTCTAAAAAACGGCTCGGGGGATTTGGCTTAACATCTTTTTCCACACTATTTTTGAGCCCCTAAATCGAATCCCAACAAAAAATTGGATGTGCTATGACCTTGCGACCTTGCATTTAAAGTTGGTTCAGGCACACCGTGTACGGTGAGAGAAAAACCGCAAAGGGATAAATCAAGTACTAGAGCGGGAAAGAGGGCCTGGAATTTTGAGACGAAGTTGAGGGAGGGAAAGGGAGGGGAGTTAGCGAGAAAGTTTTTGATGGAGGTAGAAGAAAGGAGAGGGAGGACGATAGAATTAACGAGATGGGAAGAAGAAAGGAGGGAGTTCTTTAAGGCTAGAGGTATAGAAGACGGGACTGGAGTCAACTATGAAGAAGTGGAAGAAAAGGATAGGGAAAGACAATTAATAGAAAGATGGGGGATGATTGAGGAATCAAAATATAATAAATGGTATAAGATGATAAAAAAGGGAGGAGTATCAAAGTATTTAGAAAAGGGATGGGGAGAGAAAAGATGGGCCAGAATAGCAAGATTTAGATTGGGAAACGAGGTAAGAGCAGGTATGTATTGGGAAAAGAAAGAGAACAGGAAGTGCAGAATCTGTGAATGGGAAGAGGAAACATGGGAGCATGTATGGGAAGGATGTAGGAGAGGAATGGAAGATAAAGGAATCTGGCAAGAGAATGCGGTAAAGATTCTAGGGGATGATGGTTTTGGGGAAGAGTGGATGAAGGAGTTAGAGGGTGCTAGGGGAGCAAATGAGAAAGAATGAAAGAATGGATGCAAAAAATGGCAAAATGGAGTTACAAGAGAAGTGAAAGAAAAAGGAAACGGAAGTCGCTTAAATTAGAAGCGTAAAGAATTGTAAGTAATGGTTATGTAATAGCATAAGTAAATTAAGTTGCGTTTGCGTTATCGCTCTCTCTCTCGCTTTCGATTGCTCGCTCACTCGTTCGCTAACACGTCCCAAATTGCGCTATCGCCAAAAATAGAAATAAGGATATAGATATAAGATTTTCTGTAAATAGGTGTAAATAACTGTAAATAGTAAGGATAAGATTTTATAAAACATGTAGAAGGAAGTGTTGTAAGAAATGGAAGTCACGTAAACCCTTAGGGGACACGTGCATGAAGAAGGATTATGTAGATTTTAATGTATGTTGAGTAAGTTTTCTGCAAGTTTGAGATCAAAAGATAGTCTGCTATCAATACTATATTGAAAAAAAATCTTAGAGTATAAAAATCTCTTAACTATGTATTAACAAAAAGATCATTATTTTCAATTGTCAATAGATACCAGAAACTTAGATAAAAAATGGTATCAACTTTTTTATTATATCTTTAAAAGATGATGCACTAAATGATAATGCAAATAATTTTGCATTCACTAGTTGCTACGAATAAGAAAATTGCTTTAAATAAGACCATTTTTCAACTTTTTCCATGTTTTAAAAAACATTTCTAGGGCAGCACTTAAAAAGTTAGAACCATACGATCAGATTGTCCCAGGCTAGGGGGCATACTTAATTATTTGTTGTATAAATATTTTGAAAAATTCAAACACCGTTTTAAGTTTTTAAAAAACCTATTCCACAAGGATAACAGACAATCAGTCATACCCTGCCGATTGAACGGCACTGAAACGGCACTCAAACGCCACTGCCCAGTGCCGTTTCAGTGCTGCTCGTTTAAAGCTACTCAGATTCCAGTTTTAAATGCCTGCAGAAGTTCCCTTTATACCTGCGAATAGGCTACCAAATAGACCAGCTGAAAGGGATTAAAAATGAAAAATTGAAATTTGTAAAATTTTGAAATTACCTCTGCGAAAGTTAGAAACTCAGAATCTACGGGTTTCGATCATTTCAATATCTAAATTTTTTGTTGAAAAGTTTTAATTTCGAATAAACATAATGTATCTCGTAAATGGAATGAGATACGCTAAAACAGACAACATTTTCGAATTCAACTTCAGAATAATATATTAGTATATAATTTATAAGTATAAAATATATATAAAATGAGAAAATTCATAAATTAAAAAAAGTGTTAATAATTTGAAGAAAATTTCAAAAAGGGATTCGGTTTGGTGGCGGCCAACTACTGTAAACCACTCTGTCCGCCCGGCACGTGACGAATACAATAGGACCATCATATGACCGTCGCATCACTCTGAGTGCCGTTTAGGTGCCGAAATCAGAAAAAACAGTCACTGAAACGGCACTGGCGGCCCAGTGCCTTTCGCCAGTGCCGTTTCATCGGCAGTGTATCATTTATAAAAAAGGAAAATATTAATTTGTGATAATGATTTATATTTGTATACCTTCCTTAAGGTGTTTTAAACCAGAGCGATTTTTACCAAGGTGTCTGTCTGTCTGTAGTCTGTCTGTCTGTAGCCACGATAACTTTCGAAAAAATGATCAGATTTGATTGAGCTTTGGCAGACATTTTTATGGCCTAAAAAGAAAGAACGAGTTCGTTAACCAGCTATTTTGGATGAAAATTCAAAAAGTGAGCACATTTTGAAAATTTTGAGACCACTTTTTTTGAAGATTTAAAAATTCTATGTACGGTTATTGGTAGTACGCAAAATGACGAACAAAATATTTTAATGACTTTTCGTGATAAAAAAAAAATTACTGGAGTTATAGCATTTTCAAAATTCCAAAAAACAAACGAAAATGAACATTTCAAGCCGAAAAACGCACGATATGAAAAAAAGTCAAGAGGAGAAAAACGTTGCTTCTTGAACACCCTATAATATTTTCATAACAACTTTTTGAATTTTTTCAAAAATAAAAAATTCAAATTTTGATCGCACAAAAAAATAATGAAAAATCAAAAATTCCATTTTGCTGTGAAACTATGCAAGATACGAGAAAAGATCATTCCACCAAAATTGTGCATCTAAAAAAGATCTACAAATTTCTTATCATTCACTTTTTGATATTACGCGTAGTTTTTGTTTTATTCGTAAAAAACAGCATTGAAAATAGAAAAATCAAATTTTTAGACCAATAAAACGAGCTACGAAAAAAATGACAGGAACACAATTTGTTCATCCAAGGAAGAGGTACAAATTTGTTGTGAATCATGTTTCGATAGGATGCGTAGTTTTTGTTTTATTCGTGAAAATAACATTGACAGTAAAAAAAATCAAGTTTTTGAAAAAACAATGCAAGGTATGAAAACAGATATGTGAACAAAAATTGTGCATTCAAAAAAGATTTACAAACTTGTAATCAATTTTTGTTGTAAGAATATATTCAAAATGAAAAAATTAACTTTTTTAAAAAACGGCACAAGCTGAAATAAAATTTTAACTAATAAAATTTGTCGCCTAAATTATATCATTATTTTTCATTTGAAATCAAATACAAATTTAGTAATTTGTATATGAAGAACATATAAGACGAAGCACAAAGTGCGCGCTCAGTATATTTACCAAATCGCACGCCGTAAGTGCGTTCAAACTTTTTTGTTTCTATCATACGGTGCACAGAACAGAGCGTGGAACGCAAGGTTCAAATGATTTTCAAATCAAATATCGAGTGCGAGTGTCTGGATGAGAATGTGTTCCTTAAGGTCGATAGAACCTTGAGTAAATAAAGTTCCTTTTCAGTCTAAAATAAAAATAAATTTAACAATCACTTAATATGTAGAGGTTTTGATAATTTTATAATATTTGCAAACATACTTTTTCTTTTCATCGAAGTCGAACACGATGTTGAAAAATCTAGAGGAACCGAGCGCAAAGCGCGATGTAGATACGCCCGAGCGCGTAGCGCGAGGTGAATACATAATCGAGCGCGAAGCGCGAGATCCAACAGTTGCGCGCCCTAGGCGCGCTCAAACTTGCGAGCGAAGGGAGCCGCGCGCGAAGTGCGTGATGAGAATGTGCCCGCGAAGCGGGCAGATTTTTTATTGAATTTTTTATATCAAGAATAGTTAACAGAAGAACAGAAAGATTCATAATTGACTATACATAAATTGACATATTTTAAATTGAATGTTACTATGAATGAGAAATAGCCAAGACTTCTTTTCTGTTCATAACATACTATAAAATATTGTATATTTAGGCAAACTTTGAAAAGGATTTTGCCGGAAAAGAAAGTTTGGTATTCCAAAATGTGCCGGACTACAAAATTTAAGTCCAGCATAAATTGCCGGACTAGAACATTTAAATTCGTCAAAATTTACTGGAGCTCAATACTCGACCTTAAAATTATTGTACGGATATCGTAATCTTGCACCAAAACTATATCAGGTGATTTGTTTAAAAAATTAAAAAAATTTAAAGTACATTTTTGTAGATGCCAAAAAACCTCCCCAAAAAAGTAGGCAAATAATTATTAGTATTATTATTGAAGAAATTACTGCTAAAATCCGAAATACTCCTAAAAACTGCTATAATTTATTTTTCTAAAAATAAAAAAGCTTTCCCAATAACATTTCCAACACTCTCACATAGTAATCGCGCGATAATTACATATGTGTACAATTAGAAAGTTTTTGTAACAGAAAATCATGTTTAATAATTATGTATTCAAACATGCTTGCTATATGCACATAGAATTAATAAAAACACCAAATCATTATTTTTCACCAATTAAATTATTTTATAATGACATTAGAAACGTCAAAAACGATGCAAAACAAAACACAAATAAAGATCTAACTGACGGTAACTAAACTGTGTATGTTTTCCAAGAAATGAAAGAAATTCACCAAGATTGAATACAGTCTCACCTGTTTTTTGGCCAGAATTATTTTGAATATTATTGAAAACGAAGTTCATTCATTTTACGGCTTTTACGTATGTCTTTCTGAAAGTCTGACTAACCAGAAAACTACACTGCCAAGATCAAATGCTCCGCAGAACAATCTTAAATATCTCAATATCTCATGATCCAAAAAGCTATGGTCTCGCCACGCGCATCTAAAAAAAAGTGAACCAATCAACTGGCCCGTAGGAATTCGTACAGCGACCTCCATTTTTAAAAGGACGTCAAGCGGGAAGTTTAAAGCAGGCTCAACGCTGCATGTGTTAATTGCAGAAAAAAGTCGAAAACAGTCTTATAAATAATTGTATAAAGCTAAAATAAAAATCAGGAACATATAACTCATATTTATAAATAGTATAAAATGTAAAAGAGCATGCTATTAAAAAATTTGAAGTGCTTCTTTGCAACATATTTAAAGAAATATAATCCCATACTATTCACACTATCGATTTTGGAAAGAACAAAGAGAGTTCAAAAATTTTCTTGTATTGTACTTTTTATTACAGAAATCATTATGAATAATTTGTACTAGTTGTGCACAGTCGGCTAAAGTAAGGATTTTATTATCTATATTATTACAAATTCTAATGAATAATGAATAATTATTTATTAATTAATAAGAACAAACAAAATAATCAATTAATACTGGATAGTTATAAATGAAATAATGAATTGATAATTATTAATTACAAATAGAAGAATTAATTACGGCAAATAAACCAATTATAATTATTGTAATGATCATTATAATTGTTGTATAATTATTGTAATAGCAAACATAGTAAAAATATGAAGAATACAATCCTAAATATCTCAATAATTATTAATTACAAATACAATAATTAATTATGATACATAAATCAATTACAATTATTGTAATTTAAAATTAATAATTATAATGATTCGTATTAATTACTATTAAAAATGCTTTTCGCAGAAAGTGTTGCAAGTTTCACTATAATTTTTATCATTGAATGTATTTTTTGTATAATATTATAATAGCAAACACAGTAAAATATGAAGAATACAATACTAAATATACTTTTATAATTAAAATTTTGTATGACTTTCATGATTTATTTAATGGTGTGGCAAAAAAGAGGTATGCATGGTAAAAACAAATTATGTTAAGCCTGCCTTGATTATTTGTAATGTACGTAGAGTCCTTAAATGCCCAAGAATTTATGTTGAGCAAATGCTCTCGAGAATAGGCTTATTAACCACTTATTGTTTAAACAAATATATATCATAATTAATACATGTATTTTGTCAAAAACATTCTAGAGTGAACAAAACATATACCTTTTTTAAATTACAGAGTTGCTACAGGTCAGGTAACCTGACTAACCCGACTAACCTAACGAGTTAGGGAATTTTCGACAAATTGAAGTTGAAATTAATTTTATCATCATGGTTAAAAATCGCAACTATTTGGTTAAAAATTAATCTGTTTTGCTTGAGGATTCAAACTATTTTGTAGAAAATTTTTCTTTTCTGGTTGAATTCAACTATTTTTGGTATACAATTAAAATCCTTTTTGGTCAAAATATAAAGCATCACGTTTTTCGTTGAGAATTCATCTTTTTTGGTAGAAAATTCAATTACATAGTTGGAAGTGGAACTACTTTGTTAAAAATTCTTTTCTTTGGTTGATGATTCATCATTTTAGTTGAAAAAACTTTCTTTTGTTAAAAATTTAATTATTTTGTTGAAAATTATTTTGTACATGTATGGTTCATAATTTATCTTCTGATGTTGAAAATTCAAATATTCGGTTTAAAATTCCTGTATTTTATTAAAAATTCGAAGTTTGTAGGAAAATATTTAATCTTTTTGGTGACTAATTCATCTTTTTGGTTGGAAATTCATTTGAAAATTAAAATATTTGGTTGAAAATGAGATGTTTCTTATTTAGAATCAATTTTTTTAACCGGAAATTGTAACTTCCATTTTTTGTCCATTTCCTTGAAATGAAAATACCATTTCATTGAAAATGTATCGGTTTTCGGTGAAAATGGAACTATTAGTTGTAAATCCGTATTTTTTTGGTAAAAGAGTACTCTCATTAGTTGAAATTTCACCTTCTTGGTTAAAAATGAATTTTTTGGTTGGAAATTCTTTTTGTTTTCAGTTCAAAATTTTGTTTACTAACTTAAAATTATTCTACTTTATTTTTGGTAGAAAATTCATATTTTTAGTTTAAAATTCATGTATTTGGTTAAAAATTAAATTTTCATAGTTGAAGATTCATCATTTTAGTTGAAAATTCACTTTAACTATTGAATTTTGTGTGGAAAATTTACCTTTTTTGATAAAAATGTAATCTTTTCCATTAAAAAATTATCGGTTTAGTAAAAAATTTAACTGTTATATTTTTTGTTAAGAATTCATTTTTCTCATTGAAAAAAGAGTATTTGAAAATTAGTTTTTTTTTTTGATAGAAAATTCATCTTTTGGAAAGAAAAACCCACAATTTGGTCAAAAATTTCATATTTTTGGTTCAAAATTCATCATTTTCATTAAAAAATAATTTCTTTGGTTGAAAATTCGTTTCTTTTCAGTTGAAAATTATTTTTTCAACTGAAGATATAACTATTCCATTTGAGCTTGAAAATTTATATCTTCAGTTGAAAATTAATTAATTTGGCTGAAAACTCGTTTTTTTAAATTCCCCTTTCGTTTGTAAATTCATCTTTTTACAGGCTACTGCAATTCTCACGGCCCTCTTTTAATTTTGTAGATATTTATGTCCGTGATCCAAGATAAATAGTTAACTACATCATGAAAAATGACAAATTGTAGATTTCAATTTGTGCTTATAACAGAATACAATAAAGAAAATCATGGAATTTAATTCTTCAAAAAAATACATCCATGTTGTGAAAGAACTTTCTTTTAATTCATGCATTTTAACTATACGTATTGGCAGTTCGATATATTTCTTCATTATAATGATTGATTAACACTTAAAGGACACACCTCCAAATACACCTCCAGATATTTTTGGCTGGAAAAAATCATGAGTGATGTTGAAACAATATAAAATAGAAAAAAATATCTCCAAAACCTCAATGATAATTCAATTATCCGATGAAAATACTTGAAAAAGAAAGGAGACAATCGGAAAAAATCGGAAAGCCCATGGGGTCTCAGTGGCCCCAAGTGTCCTTTAGGGATAAATAGTTTCAAATTCACAATTTCTATTAAATATAAAACTATGTATCTTCAAGAATTAAAAGAGGTATTAACGACATTCTTATTATCTACATTTAAGTATCTAAGTTTGAGAAACGCTGTGCTACATCATGACGCGAAATGATTTCAATCGTACTTAGGAAAGCGTCTCTGCGTTGTCATGGTAACCAATATGGCTGTCGCTGTACGAGACGCGGCTTGAACGTATTTCGTACCTCCAAGTGGCGGGACCATAGCTTTTTGGATCATGTCAATATCTGGTGTTTAGCAAATGACAAATAAAGTACACTTTACAACAGTGCTCCCAATTTGGCTCCCCAACCGCAATGCGCATGCGTCGCACCAGCAGACTCATTGGATGTTGATCGCGCGCTTATTTGAAATGATTAAATATGCAAATCAATTTTTCAAAATATATAATAGGGAGATTTTGCATATCGTTCCCTAGCATACGGTAAACGCTAAAGTCACGTGATGACGTTTCTGCGCATGCTCTACGAGTTTAGCGTTAACGTTTTCCGCTATCCGACGTTCGTTAGCGTATCGTTTAGCGTTTACCGTATCCTACGAAACGCTATGCAAAATCTCCCTAATAATCATGAAGTACAGCAAAATATTATGAATGATTTAAAATTCACATTGGTGAAAAAAGGCATTCCTTCCTTTGAATTTAAAACCAATAATTTATTTTTGAAGAGTTCAATAAAATATTTATTTCACCTTGCACTCTGAAAGATTATTTTGTGATCTGAAAATTATTTGTTATTATTTCCACAATGATGATTTATCATAAAAAATTGATTTACGCACGTAATAGTTTTAAAAAAGCGCGCCATTTACAGCCAATGAGACTGCCGATGCAACGCATGCGCAGTGTAGTTGGGGAGCCGAGTTGGGAGCACTGATTTACAATCGTATTTTCAGAGTATTCCTATATATTAAAACCATGGAGAATAGGCATAAGGAGCCCACAGTAATGTACCGAAAAACACTGATGTATATAATTATATATATCAGTGCCGAAAAACGAGCACGTTTGCGAATAGGGATGGGTAGAGATCCTCTAGGGAGAGTTGAGAAACGAACTTACACAGGCTCAAGGTGCAGTTCCATGTGGACAGAAAACGTTGGTGCCGCATGAGAGTGAGAGACAAATAGATCTGTCCGTCTCTCTCACTCTCATGAGTTTCTGCTTCACGGCGACGTTTTCCGTCCACATGGGACTGCACCATCAGTCGTGTTGGGTCGTTACCAGAAATTACCGGTAACGACTTAAATTACCGGTAAAGTAGAGGAAATTCTTCGGTAACGATTGGTAACGAAAAAATGGTCAATTTAAAGACTAAATTTGAATCGCTCATGATTTTCTGATTATTTTGATATAATATTCATGTATATATAATAAAGGCCAATACCAACGGCCATACCACGCTGAAAAAACCAGTTCTCGTCCGATCACTGAAGTTAAGCAGCGTTGGGCGCAGTTAGTGCTTGGATGGGGGACCATTCGAGAATACTGCGTGCAGTTGGCACATCGTGGGTGTGGTGAGCCCACACTTGTAGTTATTTACTACAAGAAACTATCCACCTAGAAACACTACCCGAATCGGGTAGTGTCACGCCTACCCTGAAAGGGAAATGGTTTAATGGCATACACATATATTTGTTGCATTAAAGTTGTCCGGCTACTGGAAAAGCTATTCAAAGCTATGTCCATTATTTTTTTCTGAAATTTGGAATTAAATCCAAAATTTTGCCAGCTTATCAATCAATAAATTGAGTATTAAATTTGTATGCTGATCAAAATAAATAAAATGTTTTTAAAATAATAATAGAATGTACATTTAAATGTTGATTTGACTCGATGCGAGTCAACGTCATTTTTCACGCTCAGCAGATGGCAGCGTACCCACATGTCGAGAAAGTCAACATAACCTGCAATAAACCGGCAACAAAATCAGTAGTTAAAATTTCGCGCGCTTCCCGATTCCAGCAGAACCTCACAGAAGCTGTACTGCCAACCTTAGTCAACGCTACACCGTTGTCGTCATATTTTACCTTCGTATGTTCGGCTAAAATTAAGCTCAAATACCCTGGAAGCAAGTACAAATGAGCAGTAATTCAAAAAATTCACATTATATTTTCTGTCTCCAAAACAGTTTTCCTAATAATATTCAACGTGTTTTAAAGTAAAAATTAACCATTTGTGTAGCCCGCGAAAGGCCTCTCCATAAGATCCCATGTTTTTTGACACGTCTTTAAACAGCGATAATTCAAAATTTAACCTGGAAAGGACCCCTAAAAAAGGCATTATGTGAAAGAGGACATATTGTTCCGTCAAAAAAAAATAATAATTTTTACGATTTTTCATCTGACCGATCCAATAGCCGGACTTAGAGTTCCTCTAGGGAGAGTTGTGTCACCGCTTACTCCACTTCTGATTGGTGCCGCGAAAGCGGAATCGGATGTTTTGAAATTGGCGCGACTTTCAAGTCAAATTTAATGTTCAGACACTGATTGAATAGAAGATAATAGTTTCCCACATGTTACAGTCAAAATGTACCTGCAATCGTGAAAAAAGAAGGTGCATTTCCGACTTTTATTACATTATTTATTGAAAATTAAAATCTTACCTCACAAACAGCTGATTTCGAGTGAGGTATCCAATAATCTCGATTAATACTCTCCATTCATAATTGCTTAAGCTTAGGATCGTTTGGCGCTTGTCTTAAGTAAAATCCTTGGCCAGAACTATTACGGCTGTAGAGAATGCAATACGACACTATTGTTTTTTCATTGAAAAAGTGTATTTTCATAACAAACACTTCATGAAAATATATGACACATAACCTTTTCTTAAAGTTTTGCTTCTTCTCTGCTTTTGTTTTTGGCTTTTAGATTAAAGTTTTGATGAGTGAGACATCTAGAATACTTTAAATGTTTCGCGCTTCACTACGTATTTCCGATTCCGGTTTCGCGTCGGCTAGTGGAGGGGGTAACGTGACACAACTCTCCCTAGAGGAACTCTAGCCGGACTACTTTAAACAACTTGCGGGAAAATTTTCACGTTTTGAGTGGTCCTTAACCTCTACGACCACGATCCAACAAACTATGGTCCCGCCACGCCACGAAGTAGTATAAGGAGACCCCACTCCCGGAAAATTTGGACGCGTGGATTCGGATTTAGTTAGTTTGCATCGCTCGTAGCGCCTCTTGCGGGAACATGCATGCATACATACAGTCACATACACATTCGTAAAAATCTGTGTTTTTTGACAAGCATGTGTGCGTTTGTTTACACCCGACTTACACTATTGAAGCCGCCGTTTGTAAATCTTGTATTTCAACGCTTTTCTGCAAGAGGCGCTGCGGACGATGCAAACTAACTAAATTCGAATCTATGCGTCCAAATTTTGCAGAGGCCGCATGGGAGTGGGGACTCCTTATACTACTTCGTGCGCCACGCGCAAGTAGAAAAAAGTCAACCAATCAGACGGCTCCCTAGTTAAACCCGACTACCCTTCCATCTTGGATTGGGTTCGGGCGGCGGATTTGAACCGACTGGGGAATACGAATGAGATCGTAAGAAGTTCAAATAAAAAATTACACCATACAAAATAATTTGCCATGCATAGCATCAAAAAAATTGAAATAATTATTGAGGGAATAAGAGTTACGTATGTAATATTTATTAAAGCAGTTCTAAAGTTTTAAAGCATGTTCGAAAGTATATTGGAGTACAAAAATGAATAATTTACGAAAGACTATATAGTCTCGTTTAGCTACGTTTCCTCACTAAAAATTGATTTGAAATAATTCATCGAAGGTAATGCCAAGGAGTTAATCTTTATTTATATAAAGCATAAATAATGTATGTATTCTTTATAATTATATACAGGAAACTTCGCACGAAACATTAAAATTAGCACATTTGTTCTTATTATATTATGGTATACTTTAATACATTAAATTATTAAATGAATTATCAAATGAATTCAATAAATTAATATAATTTAATAAAAATCTATAATTTTAGTATAGTATGGTAACTAGCTGCAGCTGCGTGGGAAAAGAGTCAGTCATAACATGAATATTTATATTTCGCATTTTGTACAATGTTAAGGATATAACAAAAGTTGTGAAATAGACAAAAATAGAAATTTACAAAAAATACAAAATTACAAAATTTATCATTTTGAATGGTAATTTTTCGAGCTGGAAAAAGGAAGGGGGAAGTTATGTCGCACGCTATTTCTTTCCCAGCATTAGGATTTTTTGACGAAAATTGTCAGAATTATTTTATTCGAAAATCTATGATCAAGAAGTCCTTTCTATTAATGCATCAACTTTGAATTACGTCAATGAAAAAAGTGTTTCTGTTTGAAAGAGATTTTTCAAATATTATGAATGAACATAACTTCCTTACTGTTCAATAAAGTGTATTAATATTATAGGTCAATCGATTTGCCTCAAATCAAGGAATCTTTTCCGTTCTTGCATCAGTTTCGAATTATATTAATGAAAAAAGTTTAACTAAAAAAAAACGTTTTTCAAATATTATGCATTACCAGGGTGTCTACCCTACCTGGAAAACCTGGAATTGTCGGGGAATGTTTATATACCTGGAAAAACCTGGAAATGTCAGGGATTCTTTTTTAAAGTCAGGGAATTTTTTCGAGAGGATGCTTAATTTTTTTTTTGTAATTACAATATTAAATTGAATAATAATGATTCTTTATTTGTAAAAGTAGCTTTATATTACTGCATTGAACTATTTGATTGAAAAATCTTTTTTTTTTTGTTTGAAATCAATTTTTTAAGCTGAAAATTTAACTATTCTGTTTTTGGTCGAAAATTGCTCGGTTTTAGTTGAAAATTCATGCAGTTTGCTGAAAATTTGTTTTTTTCTGGTTGAAATATCAACTACTAATTTTTCGTTCCGAATTCATCTTTTCTGAATGAAGATTTAATTACTTGGCTGAGAGTTACTCTTTTGTTAAAAATAAATTTTTTGTTGGTAAAGATTCATAATTTTAATTGAAAGTTCATCTCCTTGGTTGAAAAAGTGAGCTATTTTGTTAAAAATTTGCTGAAAAATAATTTTTTTACTGAAAACTTAAGTATTCTTGCTGCAACTTTAACTATGTTCTTGAAAATGAATTTTGTTCTGTTGAAAATAATTTTTTTTACTGAAAATGTAACTATTCAATATTTGGTTGAAAAATTATCTTTTGTAGTTGAAAATGTTGACTTTTTTGGTAGAAGTGAATCTTCTGGATTGAAAATTAATCTTATTGTTTGAAATTTAATGATTCTAGTTGAGTCTTTACTCATCATTTTAGTTGAAAATGCATGTTTTTAGTTTCAAATTCAACTATTCCAGTTGAAAATT
>CAKNYM010043357.1:0-43692 GCA_932195095.1 Andricus curvator
TGTTCGTAGACAGGGCGCAAGGACTACTGAGGCCCCGAGGGCCTTGTGTAGGCGTCGCAGACTACCCTTAGCTAGAATCTATGAGAGGGGAGAGTGGTGAAGTACAAGTATTACACCCTCTTCGTTAGACTCGTTTTGCTCCTGAAAAACGCAATTTAACGACCTTAGGTGCTACTAACGGCCACTATTTTCAATTTCATGTGCAGGATGAGCCTGCGGAACGTAGGTAACAATAGTTGGCGTTGGGGCTGCGTTATTATTTATGTTGTTCGTTGTACAAAATAGGTTGAGACAGACTTTCGGTAGACATTTTTGTACCAGATCGCAGAATCCGCATTTATACATGGAGAATAAGGTTATTATTACTAACGCAACATAACCTAAGTACGTAAGAATTTCTGTGGTGGTTTCAGTCCATGTTCGTGTTCGCCGTTCATTTCTGACTCTATTTAAAACATCATCAATATCATCTAATGTTCTACCTGCTTGCAGTAATTGCTCATTATCAATCTGTTTTTGGATTGGTAGTAGTTTATCGTTGAGTAAATCTAGATCGTTACTGGTATACGGAACAGAAATATTTTTTGTATAATAGATGTGTTTGTTCAGTTCTTTACTTTTTTTCAACTTAACTATGGCACCTTCGGTAGTTAAAATACAATTGCTCTCTGACGATAGAAGTGATGCCTCGTTAATTTTAATACCTTTAATTATTCCTTCGCAGTTAGTTGTCAAGTCGATAGATTTTTCAGGAACTATAATATATCCTTGACTTTCTGCTAAGCTAATAAAAACTAAGTAATCGATTTTGAGAACGGATATTTCACATGTTGATAAATCTAGTGTTTTAATGCTATTACGGATCATTTGGTTTTCGCAACTGTGTGTATCGGCTAACAAGTAAGTTGGATGAGAACGTTGACAGATTTTGATTTTTTCGAGTAGCTTGCACTTGAATATTTCTTTTTCACTAGTAGGGACGTACATGGTTTTTGGATTATTGAAAAAAATGAACTGTTCCTTCGGGACGGGTATAAGGACTTGATTGCCATGTTGCTTCGGTATCGGGATTAAATGTTGGATTTTATATTCGTCAATTTCAAATAGTGGTATGTTAACTGAGTACAACAATTTCCTGTTATTCAAACCAATGCTTATTTCAGATATGTCGATAATATGTTGATAATTTACTTCTTTCAGTGGCAAAGCATACTTTACGTTAAATTTATCCTCAAAATTTTTAAGGGATTCTATGAGCAATGTTGGTGTTAAAATTTGCGGATGTACTATGCCATTTTTACCGTCGTTAATCGAATTTATTAACAGTGTGATATCTTCGTTTAACTCATCTATAAGCAAAGTCATGACTATTATCTGATTTGAAATAAACAAATTTTTTGTGTTATCATTTATTCGAGTGCTCATTTGATTTAACCGCTCGGAGTTTTTTTGGTTATGTACAAAAAGTGATTCACCATCATAAGAGCCAGAATTTAAAATCATTCTTATTACCTGCGTTTGGTTTTGGAGACTGGAAGCTAACTGTTTGTTTTCTAAGTAAAGTTTGTCTAATTCATGATCAACATACGTCAAATCAGATTCTGTCAATGTCCCGAACAGTGTCTTAGATATGCTACCTATCGCATTAATCAATCCTCTTTTTCTATTATGTGTTCCACCTAACAGCTTATATAAAAGGCTACGCTGAATACCTAGTCGCTTCATCTTACCGCTGATGATACTCAACTCAAATTGTTCAGTGCAATTTAAACACATGTTAATTGTTGATTCATAGTGTCCCATCAGGTTATTAAACCTAGTATTAACATTGTCTACGTCGACCGATACATATAAGTGCCAATTTTCGTGGTATAACCTAGCGTCGCCTAAATCTTCCGCAAAAATAGTGACATTATGGAGTGGAGTCACTACGAGGCAGGAAATGGAGGAGATGAGTGAAAGGATGACCCAGGGAGTCCGCATTCTGAAAACATGAGTTTATTGATAGTATGGTTTCAGACGATTTGCATGAATTATGAGGTATTTATTTTCAAAAAGAATTTCGTAATTAGTTTGGCTGGAACGCCGTACTACTGTTGCTGGACCCAACCATTCTGAGTATAACTTGTTTCTTTTAGTTTCGTTATGGACAAGTACAAGATCTCCGGCACCGAAAATAGGATTAAAAATTACAATATTCGAATCCTGTAATTTCTTTAATCTCTCCTGTGTCCTCTGGATTGATTCTTTTCCTTTTGCTAGATAGGCTTCATGCCGCTTCTTCCACATATCCAAGAGTTCTTGATGGTTTAAAGAACTGGTGGTGGCAAGAATCGAAGGCAAGTTTGCTTTTCTTCCGAAGGTCATCTCGAAAGGTGTTAACCCAGTGCTTTCATGAACTGCTACATTATAAGCCAAACAAGTAAGGTTGAGGTTCAAGTCCCATTCAGTTTGATTATCGGCGATAAAGGTTTTTAACAAATCCTTCACCGTTGCATGGGTTCTCTCTAATGCTCCATTCGCCTGAGGGTGAAAGGTTGTAGTTTTTATGTGTCTAATTCTAAATAGATTTTCAAATTTTTGGACCAATTCTGATACGAAGTTTGCTCCTTGATCAGTCAGAATCTGTTTCGGAGAAGAAAATATGTATATGTAGTGATCCATCAGTTGTGTTATGATTGACTCACTGCTAGTTTCTTTGAGCGGTATTAGAACGAGATACTTTGTTAATACATCTTGGATAGAGAGTATATACTCGTGTCCAGGTCGTGTTATAGGCAGTGGTCCAAAAATGTCCATTGCAATTTTATCGTTAGGTGCCACTGGCACATCGGGAATTGCTGCTTCGATTTTCGGCCTAATACGTGTCAATTTCTCTCTTTGACAGATGTCACATTTCTTAATAAAGTCGATGACTTCATTCTCCATATTATCCCAAGAGATAATTTCCCTGAGTCGCTTTATGGTTTTGTTTTCTCCAAAGTGACCTGATCCGATGTTTCCATGTGCTTCAGACAGAAGGTTTTGTTTGTCTTCTATCGTTAACTCTTTGTTTGGTCGATCACATACAAAGAATGCATGTTCTGGGAATTTTTTATGAAGAAGAAAGTTGAGCATGTCGTGCAACCGCACTTTTTCAGTGTTTATTATTAGAGGGTCTTCCATGTGAAATTTGAAGATTTTCCAGTTCTTGCGGTTTGTGAAATCCTTGATTTTCTTATAAAGCAGTTTAATCCAGTCTTCTTCTTGATAATCAGGGAGTTGGATTCGTAAAAGGGAAAACAGATTCTGTTTGCTCACTTTTATCCAGTTTTTTCCGTTAGCGACAGGTTTTGTCTTAACTTTATTAGGGAATCGATTTCTTTTCCATGCCCTATATTCTTCAACTACTTCTTTTTCGTCCTTGGGTTCAGCGGATCTAAGCTGCATGGGTTCCACTTCAGCATTTTCGCTGTCCGTTTCAGAAGGTTCGTATTCGGTGCTCATGTCCGGAACTTCTA
The DNA here is from genome assembly GCA_932195095.1 of Andricus curvator. Classification (NCBI taxonomy): domain Eukaryota; kingdom Metazoa; phylum Arthropoda; class Insecta; order Hymenoptera; family Cynipidae; genus Andricus; species Andricus curvator. Next base: position 3,501 of record CAKNYM010043357.1, read on the forward strand.
TTGCATTTCCTTCTTCACCGTCTCCTTCACGTGTTGGATACATACGCGACAATGCATCGGCGGCTGTATTTTCTTTCCCTTTTATATATTCGACTACATATTGGTAACCTTCAAGGCGAAGTCTCCATCTGAGTAGTTTAGACGCTGGATCTTTAATATTAAAGAGCCATTTCAGGGCCTGATGATCTGTTTGGATTATGAACTTTCTTCCTAACAGGTATTGCCTTAATCGTTTGACTGCCCAGACTATAGCAAGTAGTTCCTTTTGTGTTGTGTCGTAATTCATTTCAGGTTTATTGAGTGTCCTAGAAATGTAACAGCAGGAATGACCTTCTTGAGAAAGGATGGCCCCGAGACCTACATTTGAAGCATCTGTTGTTAAAACAAATTGCTTTTTGTAATCAGGGTATCTCAACACTGGCGATGAGCATAAGCAGTTCTTTAGATCTCCGAAGGCTCTCTCGCAAGCTGATGTCCATTGAAAAGGGTGATTTTCTTTTGTAAGGTCAATGAGTGGCTTAGCCCTCGTGGAAAAGTTCTTAATAAATTTTCGATAATACCCGGCGAGTCCCAGAAACGATTTCACCTGTTTTGGGTTTATGGGTGTTTTAAAGTCCCTTACCGCTTGAATCTTATTGGGATTCGGTTTTACCCTTTCTGCTGTGATCACGTGACCCAGATATTCCAACTCTGGTCTGAGATACTCACATTTATCAGGCTGCAACTTCAATCCCGTTTGTCGCAGCCTTTCGAAGAGTATGACGAGGTTCTCATTGTGTTCCTTGAGGCTTGATCCGAAAACGGCGATGTCGTCAAGGTAAACAAAGCATATGTTTCCTACCAAACCTCTAAGAGCTGTGTCCATCATCCTCTGGAAGGTTGCCGGCGAATTCTTAAGACCGAATGGCAATCTCTCGAATTCGAAATGACCTTGCTGTGTACTGAAGCCTGTATATTTTTTGGATTCTGGATCCATAGGTATCTGATGGAATCCGGAGCTTAAATCAAATGCTGAAAAGAACTTCGCCTCTCCTAAGTGGTCGAGTATATCATCAATTATTGGTAGCGGGTATGCGTCTAGGTCAGTTCTTTCGTTTAGCTTCCTGAAATCTATAACAATGCGCCATTTTTTCTTTCCAGAAGCATCGGCTTTCTTCGGAACGACCCACAATGGTGAGTTGAAAGGTGATTTGGACATAGAGATTACTCGCTTGTTCAGCATCTCTTTCACTTGACGATTAATTTCAGCTTTATGGCATTCTGGTTGGCGATATGAAGGAATGTTAATGGGTCTCTGGTCTTTTAAGATAATTTCGTGTTTTGCTAAATTTGTGCATGGGAGAGGATCTCCTTCTAAGGTAAAAATATCGTGATAACTTTGGACAATTTTGTTTATTCCTTCTCGGTGTTTTTCTTCAATATGCGAGAGTCTTGTGTTTGCTCTAAGAAGTTCTAATCTCTTGGCTAATTCCTTTGTCGTAATATAATGTACCCTCTCTTCGCTTTCGGGTTGAACATATATGTACTTGGGTTGAATTTCCGTGGTTGAAAGATTTATCATTTGTTCTGTTTGATTAGAAATCGGAATTCGTAATTCATGGTTCTGAATTCTGTAGATTGAGTCTGGAATATGTCGATGATCTGTAATTAGCATATGCCCTTGTTTCTTTTCTACTTGCATGGTAATTATTTTAATCGAGCTTTTTGGTACAAATATCCCGTCATCGTGCAATTCATGTTTAAAATTGTCCAATTGTAGATGAGTGTTTGAAAGGCTAAATTTATAACTATACATGAATAGAACCCCGATGATTCCATCTTCGGGTAGTGGAAAATCATTTGGTACAATGACGAACACATGCTCTTTTCCCTGAAATTTTAATTTTGTTATTTCATTTGTTCGGTGTTGGTCATTTCCCATAAAGAACACTTTGCTAGATTTTTCACGTGGATGATTAGAATGAACAAGCTCATCCTTGATTAGGTTGAGTGAGGATCCACTGTCCACTAAAAGTCTTCCCGTTCTGTTTGTGCCATGTAAGTTTGCTCTAATTGAGAATAGTCTTCCTGATATTGCGGAGACTCTATCTCTGTTGGCAGTTGGTCCTCTTGATAGTCCAGAACGTTTTCTGTGAGTTCTCCCTCCACCTGTAAATTGTGAACACGATTCGGTGGGCGGGACGTTGAGTGTCCTATCGGAAAATTTCGGTCTTTGCTATAGCATTGGGATTCGTTGTGTCCCGATCATTTACAGATTTTACAAAACATTTGAAGTCTCTGTTGTAAAGGCAGAGAGTGATTTGTAGGGTTGTCAATGCTTGGGTACTTTGAAGCGGACGGGGCATGTTGGAATGCTGACCTAGGTTGAGCAAACGTCGGTTTAGCCAGGGGTTTGTTACCGGGTGGTCTAACATTTGAGTATCTACTGTGATGCTTTTCCCTATACCAAACCTCGGATTCTAGGGCTTCCTGCTGTGCTTCGTTCAAAGTATTCGGTCGCAGAGGACGAACTTGTGCGCCGATTTCATCCTTCAAGTTCATTATGTATTTTTTTATTGCCGATTTCTCCTCTATTTGAATTGCTAAACGTCGCGAGGTTGGGTTCGATTGTTCGTTTTGGACCGCGTAAATGAGTTCATTATAATGTTGTCGGAACCGCATATTATAATTTTGAACGGTTTCCATGCCTGTTTGCTTGACGGATTCAAGTTTTGACCGACTCAACTCAACTGAACTTATTATACCTACATTTTGTCTCAAAGCGGAGAACAACTGATCGTAATCATCTATTGAGCTGAAGCGGATAGCGCGTTTTGCTTGATCTTTAATTTTTTCGGCTATGATGAAATCCAAAAGTAAATCCGGTTGCGAACATCTCAATTTCGCACGTTTAACTGACTTAATAAAGTCCTCGACACCGACATCATCACGTCCTTTCAATTCTTCGACGGTTCTGATGATATCCTTCGCAGGAATGGACGTTGTCGCGGGAATGGATGTTGCCTGTAAACGAGACGCTTGAGAATTCGCGAAATTTCTTTGCCGAGTCGGGTATGGAGAGCTGCTACTAGACTCTCGACGTTGAACACGATTTATTCGCACGCTTTCCTGAGGATGTTGGGATACTGCTGGTGCGTTTTGCCTGTGATTTTCACCCTGTTCCGTTCGATTATTTTCAAGTGGGGGAAGAGATGAATTTTCTAATTTTTTGGCATCGAGATTTTCGCAAGGGGGATCTTTTTGTGAATTACTTGCTTGCGGAGGAAGGGACGAAGTTTCGGGTTTTGATGAATACCCATTTTCGCATGAGGTATTTTTTTCTCTAGTGTTGTGACCAGAGCTCTCATCTTCCGTTAACAGCAAATTCCCCTGTTTAGCAATATATTCTATTTCTCGTGCGCGCTGAGCATTTTCACTATTTAAAATTCGTAATGCATCTTGAATTTGCTTTTGGGAAGTTTCCATACTAATCAATTTATCGATGATAAATTTCATGGGGTCATCCATCATTGTGGGTACTTCCTGCGAACCGGACCCTGAATCTTCGCTAGACATTTCCCGAGCCGTGAGGAAAGGATTAGAATCGGGATTAAGACTGGCTACAAATCCTTCACTTGTTTCCGATTCTTCAGTCGAGTATTCTACTAAGTTCTTTCTATAAGCTGAGAACGCCAGTGTGAGGTAGTGTTCCTATCGTAAAATTCTAAACTTGTTCGTTCGGATGACGACGCAAATTATTTTAAAAAAAATATATTTTTTTTTTTGATTTTATAATCTAAACGTAAACGTTTGTTGAAGGAAGAAGCCGCGTATTGCTTCTTACTATTTTCGAATAATTACAATTTTCATCTAACTTACGCAACAAGAGTTTGAGAGACGCTGGCGCAGTTGAGAATCGATGGTAGGCTGGCTGACGTTGGCAGGATCAGGCGGGATGCTGCAGCTCCGTAGGCTGACAGCTGGCCGGAAAATCGGGAAATTCTTTGCCTCCCGCGGTGTCTCCCTTGAAGAGTGACGTCGCTCCTTTCTTAAGAGTCACTAGTACGTTCACTTAATTTGTACTATTAGCGTGATCTCTTTTGGCTAAAGATTAATCGTTTAATGATAATCTTTATATGCCCTGGTAGTTCACTTGCGCTATCTTTAAAAACCTCGTAGGTCTTCACAAATATGGGACTATAATTCCACAATTCACAAAACTTCACTTAAATGAATTAACTGCACAGATTCTTTATTATCCCCGAAGAACGTCGTATCGATCAAAGGGATCGTGGCCAGGATCGACAAAATTATGTGACGGTCTAGTAAATTACACTCTTTTTAACTTGAATATAAGATACGTTTGTTTATTTGACCGAAAGATATACAGAGTGACCTGTTCGTAGACAGGGCGCAAGGACTACTGAGGCCCCGAGGGCCTTGTGTAGGCGTCGCAGACTACCCTTAGCTAGAATCTATGAGAGGGGAGAGTGGTGAAGTACAAGTATTATACGTCGTCCCGGTTCTACTATACTCGTTTGGGGTGGTTCAATGGACGAAGAACGAGCTTACGGCCCTTGATATAGCCACGCGTAAAAACATACGTATGCAGAAGAGCTTGTATATCTATTCCTCAGTTCCGCGATGATACATCCCACGCCGTCAAGGCGGACGCGGACTTCTGAATCTCCAATGTCTTCATAACCGAATTGTTCTGGGTACATCTTACATCGTTGCACACGGAAGAGATCCTCTCCTAAAAATGGTCAGGAAACACGAGATGATGGGCAAAGGAGCGTTCCTTTACAAAGCCGTGGAGCAGGTGGCCGAGACCCGTGGACTGAATTTTAACATCAGAAGTGAGGAAAGTGTATTACTCCATCCAGATGACTCACTTCTGAAAGCCCAAGTAAAAACAGCAAGGCTTATAAAATTCCGCCAACAGCTACTCGACAAGAAAGTGCACGGAAACTTTCACATAAATGTTGAAGATAGGTGCTTGTCGAAGGAGCAAACTTTTGTTTTCCTCAGATCATCATGACTTAATTCTGGTAGAGAGGGTTTCATTTTTGCATGTCAGGACGGTGTCATTTCCACCTTAGTATACCGTGACTGCATTTTACGTCAAGAAGTTCCCAGCGATAGGTGCAGAGCGTGTCGTACACACGCTGAGTACCTAGAACACGTACTATCTAGGTGTACACTCACGCGGGTACGACGTATCTCTACACATATAATGCGACCCTAAGAGTGCTTTGCTACCATCTTTGTCGTTTTTACGGTGTTGGCCGTGACCCTGCCCTGCCGAACGCTCCGAAGGAGATAGAGTCAATTGTCCAAAACGAGAATAGCCCAATTTTCTGGAACTAGTGATGAACGTTTACCACCTTGCTCGTGCTCGAGCATGAGCAAGACCGAGCATGCTGGGTCATGACCGAGCAGAGCGAGCAAGAGCGGTCATTGTTTAATTTTAAGCAAAGACAACGTGTTTAAACTATAAGAAGTAATTGAAGTAATAATTTGAGACAACTATTTTAGTCGTATATATTTTTCAGCTCTTAGAAATGTATATAATAATAAAATAAAGAAAGATGTGCCTCTCTGACTGATCGTAGCAGACGATAATTCAGGTAAGATGTTCGAATTTCGGCGGGCTATTTGAAATAATGTTTCAAAATATGTGGTTTATTTGATAAAAATGAAGTAAATGTTGGAATCTGAAAGTGAATTATGAGATATTATGACATCTTATACTTCGTGGTAAGTAAATCAAGTGCAGGAAATATGAATTTTCAAGTGCAATCTGAAAATGATATAGAAAAAAATTAGCTTTTATAAATTAAACCTTTTGGAATGTGCTTTATTCTATAAAATTAATATTTATACAATTATTATATTATAATATAATAATTATTATTATATACAATTATTATCATTAGTCAGATTCTGAACGTTTAACAACTCTAATAAAAAATGTATAAGGGTTAAACCACTTTTTCATTTACTTGTTCCTTCAATTAGTTTCTTTTATTGTTGAAAACATTCCCAAATTGTTTAATAGACCAGTGGAATTAGACATAAAAATCGATTCAATTAACAAAAATTCCGAAGGTCTTCAACAAAATTATATACTTGTTTTTTTATATGTTGAACATAAAATACAATTTTGCAAAACGTGATTAGGTCGGCAATTTATTAAAAAAAAATTAATTTGCAAAATTTGCCCTCCATTGCTCCACGAAAATTCAAAACATTTTGAAAACTTCAGTGAGTAATTATAAACTCAGTCACTATCCTGTATTAAATTTGCAAAACGTTCATGATACGGCAACATTATTAATTATAAACAAATTGTTATTTCATTAATCACTCCCCAGCGAAAATACCGAAGGTTTGGCAAAATGTTGTTTCTGCTTTTTTCCATTGAGAAGTAACTATTATATGATTTGCAAAACTAAATACATAACGCAAATTATCGTTTTTTAAATTATTGTTAAATTTTTTGCAATTCGACTCCTAAAATTTCAGCGAAAATTGCGAAGGTTGTGTTTTTAGGTAGCAAATATTAAAAATTTCGAGACCTAAAAATTATCAAATTTGCAGAACGTTGCTCAGCCGGCAATAATATTAAAATTGCAATTAAACAAATTAGTTACTTTTGTAAACTAGCCAAAAATTACAAACATTTTGCAAATCGTACTGATTGATAAAGAACTTATTACCAACGTCATGTTACATTTGCAAAGTGTTTACAACTTGGTTTATTACTCCCCAGCGAAAATACCGAAGTTTTTGCAAAATGTTGTTTCTGCTTCTTTCCATTGAGAAGAAACTATTATATTATTTGCAAAACTGTATGCATAACGCAAATTATCGTTTTTTAAATTAATTTTACATTTTTTGCAATTTGACTCATAAAATTCCTGCGAGAATTGCAAATGTTGCATTTTTGGGTAGCAAATGTTGGAAATGTCGAAATCTAAAAAAGATTAAATTTGCAAAACGTTGCACGATCGGCAACAATATTAAAATTGCAATTAAACAAATTAGGTACTTTGTTAAACTAGCCAAAATATACAAACGTTTCGCAAATCGTACAGAGTGATAATTAACTTAGTACTAACATCATATTAGATTTGCAAACTATTTACTACTTGGAAACATTGATAATGATAAACAGACTTATATTTTTTTAAATTATTCCCAAGATTAAATTCTCAAGGTGTTGCAAAAGGAACCTCCCAATTTATCTTGTTTTTTACAGGAATTCAAAGAAAAGAATTAATAAAAATAATAGCTTTTTTTCAATGTCCGAAAAAAACAGTTACAAAACAGTGAAAATTCAGAAAAAACTAAGAACTCACGAATGGCCTTTGAAAAATTAAAAAAGGTAAACTATCCCAATCAGTAACGGCGAAACTATAAATTTAAAACAAAATTTAATTTATGAATATTATAATAGAAATTTTGTTTTCATAACTCAGTTATCGGAAGTTAGACTTTTGATGCTTGATGGAGCGCGTTGAAAGCAGAGTTGTAAACCTTTAGGGCAAAAATTCTACTTGTGACTCGTTCCACAGATATATCAAATCAAAATTACGGTAGATGCGTTATAAAAATTGTCGTCTCTCGTCCCTCGATATGCAATACACTAAATAGTTACATGGGAGGAAAGGCAACATCGTTATTTATTCACACTTGTCTTATAATATACAATTGTCTCAATTTTCAAAATGAATTGAAATTTTTAATCATGCTCCCATTACCTTATAAAAATTATTTTAAAAAATTATTCACTTATCAAAAATTTTCAATTTAAAATTATATATAATGCAATGGATCGTAGTATCCATCCCACATTGCGTTATCGAATCAAAAAAAACCAGTAAATCCGTTACAAACTATATGGAACCCTTCAATAGTAAAAAAAGTCCTTTTGCAACACCTTGAGAATTTACGTAGTAAACAGTTTGCAAATCTAATATTATGTTAGTACTAAGTTAATTACCACTCAGTACGATTTGCGAAATGTTTGTATTTTTTGGCAAGTTTAACAAAGTACCTAAAGTCGGGTCCAAAAGTCGAGGCCCCTCACTTTTTTTGATTGAAACTCGCACAAAAAAATCTCTGAAATGTCTAATAAAGAGCATCTGAAAGCTTAAAGTCTTCCGAATGCAGCGATATGTTCACTTTTGTCTGAAAAAATGTTGTTCAATAGTTAGAGTGCAAAACGTCCCAAAAAACAGTGTTTTTCGGCCTCCTTTTTCAAGGGTCCACTTTGACCTGTTCCCAGAAGGAGGGCGACGTTAGCAAAAATCTGAAAAAAATTCACACATATTCTTTGAACATTCCTGAATGCAATGCATTTTTCCAAATGCTAAAAATATGCAATAGTTTTCTTTTGACGGGGATTCATTTACAAACATTTTATCTTGAGAACGAGTGAAGATAGGGAGCCGTTCAATGGCTTCAAATGTGCAGTTTTGCCATGCGATTGCAGTGCAATAACTAAATTTATGATAAAATCATTCTCACGCAAGAGACATCATTTTGCATATTTCTGACTTTAATCAGTCGGGCGTGTGGCCAGCACAGCCGGACAAGTGGCAGCAAAAAAAGCACCCTTTCTATGACAATAGTAATTCCAGAAGCAAGTCAAATGCCCGAAACAGATGTGGTTCAACGAAGCAGGGCCGTCTCAACGTCTTCAAGATGCATTTACCGAGCTGGTCGTCAGAAAATCGAAACCCAATTGCGAATATCAACCCGATTGAGAATATTTTCAGTAGAAAAACATTTTTAAATGTTTCAGAAATCTTCATAAATATTCATGGAAGCGTAATTTTTCAAAATGAAAAATTATTAAAAATATTCCCAAGAATCATTACAACATTTTTTATTGTTATGAAACCTTCAAAAATCCTCAAGGAACTTGAAAAATTCATTTTAAATGTAGGAAGATCTATATTTCGCTCTACATTATTGGAAACCATTTAAAAACTTAACTTATTTCGAAAAAAATATCAGAACTTCTCAATATCTTTTTACATAATTTCAATGTTTCCTGCAAATTGAAAGTAATCGTCTTTAAATACTGCAGAAAATTTTCTGATTCTCTTCAAACCTATACGAATTCTCGAAAAGCTTCCAAATTTTATTTTGAAATCTAAAAAAATGTATAATTTGGTGAGAATTTTTTAAAATATTTCCAAACTGTAAATAATTTTTGATTTTTTTCAGAATTTGTACCTATCTTTTGGAATTATTCAAATTGTTTCTAAATTATTTTTTTTTTAATCCTGGGAAATAAGAAAAGTGAATTAAAATTTTTTACAATCTTTTGCCAGAATGTTTCATTTTTTTCAATTTTATCTTTTGAAATGCATCACTCAAAATAAAAAATCATTTCAATTTACTTAGAAATGTTAGTAAGATTTGTTCATTCTCATCAAATCTATCAAATATCTCAAAAAGCTTGCAAATTTTATTTCGAAATCTAAAAAAATTTATGATTTGTTGAGAATTTTTTAAAAATATTTCCAAATCCTACTAACATTTTTACGGAAATTGAAATGATTTTTCATTTTGACTAAGGCATTGCAAAAGATAAAATTGAAAAAAATGAAACATTCGAAAAGATTTTCCAATTTCAAATTTCTGGAAAAAGGATGTAAAAAATGTAAAATCACTTTTTTCTATTTTGCAGGATTTGAAAAATAAATTTAGGAACAATTCAAATAATTCTAAAAGATATGTAAAAGTTCTTTTCATTTTGAAAAATTACGCTTCCATGAATATTTATGAAGATTTCTGAAACATTAAAAAATAATGTGGATTTCACAAAATAATTGAAGTCAGTTTAAAAAATATTCAGGATTGTAGGAGTTTTAGAAAAAACTTATTTTAAAAATGTTTGTCTACTGAAAATATTCTTAATCGGGTTGATATTCGCAATTGGGTTTCGATTTTCTGAGGACCAGCTCTGTAAATGCATCTTGAAGACGTTGAGACCGCCCTGCTTCGTTGAACCACATCTGTTTCGGGCATTTGACTTGCTTCTGGAATTACTATTGTCATAGAAAGGGTACTATTTTTGCTGCCACTTGTCCCGCTGTGCTGGCCACACGCCCACACTGATTAAAGTCAGAAATATGCAAAATGATGTCTCTTGCGTGAGAATGATTTTATCATAAATTTAGTTATTGCACTGCAATCGCATGGCAAAACTGCACATTTGAAGCCATTGCACGGCTTCCTATCTTCACTCGTTCTCAAGATAAAATGTTTGTAAATAAATCCCCGTAAAAAGAAAACTATTGCATATTTCAGCATTTGGAAAAATGCATTGCATTCAGGAATGTTCAAAGAATACGTGTGAATTTTTTCAGATTTTTTTTAACGTCGCCCTCCTTCTGGGAACAGGTCAAATTGGACCCTTGAAAAAGGAGGCCGAAAAACACTGTTTTTTGGGACGTTTTTCACTCTAACTATTGAACAACATTTTTTCAGACAAAAGTGAACATATCGCTGCATTCGGAAGACTTTAAGCTTTCATATGCTTTTTATTAGACATTTCAGAGATTTTTTTTGTGCGAGTTTCAATCAAAAAAAGTGAGGGGCCTCGACTTTTGGACCCGACTTTAATTTGTTTAATTGCAATTTTAATATTGTTGCCGGTCGTGCAACGTTTTGCAAATTTAATCTTTTTTAGATTTCGACATTTTCAACATTTGCTACCCAAAAATGCAACATTTGCAATTCTCGCAGGAATTTTATGAGTCAAATTGCAAAAAATGTAAAATTAATTTAAAAAACGATAATTTGCGTTATGCATACAGTTTTGCAAATAATATAATAGTTTCTTCTCAATGGAAAGAAGCAGAAACAACATTTTGCAAAACGTTCGATATTTTCGCTGGGGAGTAATAAACAACATAATAATTTGTTTATAATTAATAATATTGTTGCATCACGAACGTATTGCAAATTTAATTGAGGATAGAGACTGAGTTTATAATTACTCACTCAAGTTTGCAAAATGTTTAGAATTTTCGTGGAACAATGGAGGGCAGATTTTGCAAATTAATTTTTTTAAACAAATTGCCGACCCAATCACGTTTTGCAAAATTTTATTTTTTTTTATTTTAATTTGTGTTAATTAATTAGCTATTTCCACTGGTCTATAAATACAATTTAAATGTATTCATATTCTTATTTCTAAACACATGACGTAAAAAAATACATACATACTACTTAAAGTACTTTCCAGAAATGATTGCAGTACTTCGATCTCAAACTCCAGTCATGTAAAATTAAGTAATTAATGTTAGAAGTGCTAAATTTATTACAAAATGTACTAACCCAATTTATTTGAATGAAATAATCTTAATATTTATAGAATAGAATTTCAAATAGCCCGCTAAATTCAGCCATTTTCTCCCAATAGTCGTCTGCTACTAACAGTCAGATGTACATTTTTTATATATTTTAAATTTTCTACATCTCTCTAGATACTGAAATTTGGACATTATTAGAATAACAGGTTTAACTGCGTAGTGCTCATGACCGAGCAAAAGCGAGCACGCTCGAGCATGACGGTAAATGCACATCACCATCTGGAACTATGCTTTTCAAACAGCAGTCTCCATGCACACACGATGCCTGACATCGTTCTTCAAGACTTTGAGAAACGAACTATATTCGTGATCGAATTCTCGACTTCGGCTGACTACAACATCACTGCCAAGGAGAAGGAAAAGGAGGAGAGGTTTCAAGATCTTAAAAGGGAGCTGCAACGAATGTACCCAAAATATTCGGTTGAAGTAATTGTCCTTGTGATCTCGCACTTACGAGATGGATGCAGAAAGTTGTCATCCAGCCAGATTGTCCAAGTACCAGTTTCTCTCTAACTGGAAACCCCAGTTTCACCCAGCTGGACTGTTGTCTGGACTGTACGGCTTGGAACAGGTAGTGCCCAGTTTCAAAAAATAAACATTATTTTCTTCAATTATTGAAGTGTAGAAAATTAATAATTATTGATAATAAAAAAATTGACTGCACTAAAAACCAACAGGATTGACTGATTGAGTACATCAGGCATTATCTATAGACTTATTGAGAGTGGGGTATTTGGGGTAATAGGGGTTGAGAGACAGGTATACCCTCAAATAGGTATACGTGAATGGATAGAAACTAATAAAAAAAACAATTATTAGACTACTTATAATGTATAAAATTTATTTCTAAAAAATAAAAAATAATGTAGATAGGACTTGAACCTTATATACGATAAAATTTACTTTTGCTCCGACGTTGTATTACTCTCAACCAAATTAGACAGAAGAATGTTTGTTTGAAAGTAGTATATCAACTAAGTTTCGTAGACAGGAGTTAGAGTTTTTGTAAGGAGTAGAGAAAAGGATTCTTCATTCTTTCAACAAATTAATGTACTTTAGCTTTCTCCAATGAAATATAGTCGTCCGTAATTCAAAAAGCATTGATTTACTACGTGAGAGTATAATGTAAGAATTAGTTTAATTTATTTAACTGAAATATGGGCGTTCTTCGTTGTTCCCATTCGGGGCATAGCCGGCATTAGGTATTTCAGGTTCTATTCTATTCCATTTGCTCTCCTTTTTAATCTTTTTCATGTACTCTGGCTCTCATCTCTCTTGGCCTTCATATACCAGCTGTTGTACTTGAACTCCGCGATTCTTTTTCTCCATTTTTCCACACCTTGTCTTGCCCATCATCTCCTCTATTCCCTGCCATTCTCTCTTCTGTCACCCATTCTTAGTGTCTCTTTAAAATTCCAGGAACTTTTCGATTGCCTGACCACCGTTTTGTCTCTTCCTATGTCTTCCCCTCAGCATATAACCTGCTCATCCCCGTGACCTATCTAAAGGATCTCTTCTGCATACTTTCCACTTTTTTATTCTCTTTCCATCCCCAAATTTTCACTCTATAACTTCAAACTATCCCCACTAACATGTTGAACATACACAATCTAATTCTCCTGTCTTCCTCGAACCTTCCCTTCCCTGTACCCCACACTTGTTCCTTTACTTTACTCACACATTCCAATCTCTTACTCACCTGGAGCTTGTTTCCTCCTCTCCTTTAAACCAAAATCCTAGGTCATAAAACTCGACAACCAATTTCACCACCTCGCTATTTATCTGCCATTCGTACTCTACTCTGCACTTTATATTTCTAGAACACAAAGAACACAAAGACACAAAGAAAAGACTCTTAAATAAAGCTATTTGCCACGTTGTTCGCACCAAAATACCGTAATCAAATTCCAACATAAAATGTTAAATCTTCATTTTCTACCAAAAGCCACTTTTATAACTTTTACAACAGTTACAGTGCGATACCGCCATTTTAAATCTTTATTTTTCCGGAACAGAATAAGTTTTTTCTATGAAAATTTTTTTATTCTTATTCAGGCTCCCCATATTTCGGGAGCAAGTTTTTAATATTTTTGAAAATTGAGAAATAAATTTCTAGTCGCTGTCTAAAAACGATTTTCAAAACCCGAGAAATTGGAAAAGGTCTCTTTTGCTGTGATGTCTCGGTTTTTTGAACAAATGTTTATATTTGACGTTATAAACAAAAAGAAAAGAACAATAGAGAAAAAATGCAGTGACGCTCAGTACTAGGCGAGTGTGTATTTTCGAGGCCTGAGCCTCGACTCTCGTCAAAGCTACGAGGCAGACTCCCTGTAGCGCGAGCAGAGACTCTGGAGCGCGTCGAATTACCCGAGACGAAGCACACTCCTGATTGTTATGAGATGCAGGCCGGTTCAAAAACCTGAAATTATGAAAGCATCGCGTGATTCAATTTTACTTAGCAGAAATAGTTTATTCATATAATTTCAAGAAAGTGAAAAAAAGATTCATGAAAATCGGTTAATATTTGCAGTAATAATAGAAATGTTGAAGTGCACGCGATAGTACGCAAAGATACACCGCACTGTGGGAGGAAACGCATTCTTTTCGTTCAAAAAGTCTACAGCCTTCAATTTTGGCCCAATTCGCAATTTTTTTTTTAAATTGAAGAGCGCTAAATTTCCAAGAGCACCTTGGACAGAGATTGTTGCATTTTTATTTGTTTATTTATTATATGATAACTCGAAATATGAGAAAATCGAGATTTTTCACAAAATCATTATTTACTCTTCTCTAGCCGTTCGCATATAATGAAAATCATCCGAAATCGACGCAAGAGTATTCCCAGAATGCAAATAATTTGATTATTATCTGTTTTAATTGTTATAAACAAATAACATTAACAAACAGCCACATAGTGTAATTTTTGTTGAAAAAAAATTTGTTTTCGGATGAATGTGCTTTAAATTATAGTGAGAGTGACTGCTAGTCACAATTTTTATGAAACATCAACAATTGCAAATGTTGTAAGCAATTTTTTGCAAAAATCTGGAATTTGTTTCTTCCTTCATTATCTGAAATTATGTAGATATTCGGAAAAGTGATATACGCTTGATTATGTGTGTTGAACTACAACAGTTTTTGATTCTGGAGACAAATGGAATAAGTGAATATAACACTCTGTCCTGGAAAATAATTTTTTTCAACTGAAACTGCTTTGAATGTTTGTGAGAGAGATTTACAGTAACTGTTTCTATGTAAAATTCACAATAAACAGTTGTTATTATTCAATTTTAAATATTACGATTCGTAGGTATTTAACAATATTGTAATTTTTATTGAAAAAAGTTTGTTCTTCTCTGGAAATAGTTTGAATTATCGTGAGAGTGTCTCACAAAAATTTGAAGCAATTGCAGTGCAAGAAAAAGTATTTTGCAGGCCGAAAAGCCACAGTTTTGTATTTACTTATTTCATTTCTTTAGGATTTGTATTTTAACAAATATAATGGAACCTATATTCTTTTCAATAATATCTGCAGCAATTCAAATGATGAAGGAATATCCGAAATTGAAAAAGCACAAATTCCCCAATTTTCAAAAAAAATTGTGTATAATGTTTTATAGAAATTGTTACTGACAATCACTCTCACGATAATTCAAACTATTTCCAGAGAAGAACAAACTTTTTTCAATAAAAATTACAATACTGTTAAATACCTACGAATCGTAATATTTAAAATTAAATAGTAACAACTGTTTATTGTGAATTTTACATATATACAGTTACTGTAATTCTCTCTCACAAACATTCGAAGCAGTTTCAGTTGGAAAAAATTATTTTCCAGGACAGAGTGTTATATTCACTTATTTCATTTGTCTCCAGAATCAAAAACTGCTGTAGTTCAACACACAATCAAGCATATATCACTTTTCCGAATATCTACATAATTTCAGATAATGAAGGAAGAAACAAATTCCAAATTTTAGCAAAAAATTGTTTACAACATTTACAATTGTTGATGTTTCACAAAAATTTTGACTAGCAGTCACTCTCCCTATAATTTAAAGAACATTCATCCGAAAACAAATTTTTTTCAAGAAAAATTACACTATGTGGCTGTTTGTTAATGTAATTTGCTTATAACAATTAAAACAGTTAATAATCAAATTATTTGCATTCTAGGAGTACTCTTGCGTCGATTTCAGATGATTTTCATTATATGCAAACGTCTAGAGAAGAGTAAATAATGATTTTGTGAAAAATCTCGATTTTCTCATAATTCGAGTAATCATATAATAAATAAACAAATAAAAATGCAACAATCTCTGTCTAAGGTTCTCTTGGAAATTTAGCGCTCTTCAATTAAAAAAATAAATAATTGCGAATTGGGGCAAAATTGAAGGCTGTAGACCTTTTGAACGAAAAGAATGCGTTTCCTCCCACAGTGCGGTGTATCTTTGCACACTATCGTGTGCACTTTAACATTTCTATTATTACTGCAAATATTAACCGATTTTCATGAATCTTTCTTTCACTTTCTTGAAATTATATGAACAAACTATTTCTGCTAAGTAAAATTGAATCACGCGATGCTTGCATAATTTCAGTTTTTTGAACCGGCCTGCATCTCATAACAATGAGGAGTGTGATTCGTCTCGGGTAATTCAACGCGCTCCAGAGTCTCTGCTCGCGCTACAGGGAGTCTGCCTCGTAGCTTTGACGAGGGTCGAGGCTCAGGCCTCGGAAATACACACTCGCCTAGTACTGAGCGTCACTGCATTTTTTCTCTATTGTTCTTTTCTTTTTGTTTATAACGTCAAATATAAACATTTTTTCAAAAAAGCGAGACTGCACAGCAAAAGAGACCAATATTTAGATGAGGTATGCAAAATATCAGACCAAAATATTCAACCGTGTGGCCGGAAACTGGAATTCCTTTTTATAACGCTAATAAATCCCCTTAAACATCACAGGTCTTAGCGATGAGGAGAGAAATAGACTTAAAAGCGATTACAGACACAAAAATAGGAAAGTTAAACGACTAATCAAGGAGAGTAAAGATAAAATCAGAACAGAAGAAGAGAAGAAAATACAAAACGGCTTTGAAGGAATTATGAAACTATTATTTAAACTAATAAAGGAAAATAAAAGTACAGAGTTTGTCAGCATGAGAAACAGCAAAGGTGAAATGCTATATGAAATAGACGGGATAGTAGACGCTTTAAAATACTCTTTTAAAGAATTATTAGGAGGTGAAGATATAGGACAACAGAACTGAGACATAGAACATAATGCATTAGAAAACCCAATTGAAAAAGTCTGTATCACTGAGGTTAGAGATATCATCAAGAACTTAAAAAACGGTAAGGCTGCTGGTGTAGACAGTATTAGGTATCAGCTTACTAAGTGCCGTAAGTAAAATATACTCAAAAATTCTCATTCGTAGTTAATGAAAATTACAGAAGAAAAGATATGGGCAGTCCAAAGTGGATTTATGCCAGGAAGATCATGTACAGATCAGATATTTAGTTTAAGACAGATCACAGAAAAAAGCTTAAGAGTAGGAAAGAAAGTTTTCTGTGCATTTGTTGACCTAGAAAAAGCATTTGACAAAGTAAATAGAAGTGAACTTTGGGAAGTGCTCAAAGAGTGCGGAAGTCAATATATGGATTCTACAAGCAATACAAACAATATATACAGGTAGTAAAGCGAGTGTAAGTGTAAATGGGAAACTGAGTGACTGGTTCGATATTATGCAAGGCGTGAAATAAGGATGCGTTATGTCCTCATGGCTATTTATCATATTTATGGATAAGTGTCTGAGAATGACCCTCTTTGACGAAGAAGGTGTAGATCTCGAAACAGTGAAGGTGCGTGGGTTAGCTTTCGCAGATGACAAGATTGTTATGGCAGAATCAATCGAGGACTTGCAAAGAATGTTGAATAAACTTAATACAAGCATGAAGAACATGGGCCTCAAAATTAACGTAAATAAAACAAAAATCATGGTGTTTGAAGGAAAAACTGAGAAAAAAATGTGCAACATTGTCCTAAATAATGAGAGATTAGAACAAGTTGACAAGTACGTATATCTGGGTAGCCTATTCACTAATAACGGAAAAATAGATGGGGAGTTATATAGGCGCATAAATAAGGGTAAAAAATAGTTGACACATGGGAAAGAAATCAGTTAAGATGGTTCGGTCATCTTGAAAGAATGAAAGATGAACGACTGACCAAACAAGTGTATAAAGGTAAAGTAAATGGTAGAATGCCCAGAGGTAGACCGCGGAAAGAGTGGTTAGAATCTGCGAATGAGACATTAATCCGAAGAGACATAAGAAGTCATAGAAACACGAGAGCTTGCATGAAAAAATGCATGGACGTGAAGAAAGCTAGAGTAGTATGCCAGAACAGAAAAGTGTGGCGACAAATAGTTTGTAAACAGAGTGACAATAGAGTGAATGACGCCTGAAACAAAGACCTTGGATACTAATGGGCCCAAGTGGGGAACCACACATAACAATTTTGTGAGACTCTTCACTTGGGGTGATCGCTAGATAGATTGATCAGCAACCTGGGTCGGAGCAGTGTTGGGGAATGAGCGTGTCATTTAAATAAATAACACGAGAATTCCAGATCAATCTAAAATATCTATACCTCACACCTATATACCTATCTACCTTATACCTATATACCCACCTTCATACTACTATTTTCCAACCGAGCAAGTCACGTCTACCTCGAAAGGGAATTGGCTTAATGGTATAATAATAATAATAATAATATTACACCGTAAAAGAATCCGGATAGAGCCCGACGAAATGCCGCAAAGGGCAATATGTACAGCGGAAATATTCCGCATAGAGCTGGATAAAGAACCAGATAGGCCAAACAAAATAGGGCTGGACACCGAAAATATTTCGTATACAACCAAATAAAAAACCAGATAGAAAAAATTGTATACACCGACTAAGTTCCGTATAGAACCGTATTAAAAGTCGGACACAAAAACCGTATAAGTATCCGGATAGAATGCGATGAAAACCGTATAGGGCTTTACTGGACACCGAAAATATTTCCTATACAACCGGATAAAAAACCACATAGAAAAAGTTGTATACACCGACCAAGTTCCGCATAGAACCAGATTCAAAACCAGACACAAATACCGTATAAAAATCCGGATAGATGCGAAGAAATTCCGAATCCTATCCGTCTCTATCGGATCCTATCTGTCATTTTAAGAAGGGAATAAATCACTAACGAGAAGTGGGCTCAACAGGCACCCTTGCTTACGCCCCCTTCCTGTCCAGAATTCCTCTCCTTCCGTTTATCCTATTTTCCCTCTTATCTTAGTCTCCACAAATGTACCTTTTATCCTTGCTATCAAACCTTCGTCTACTCCTCTCTCTCTTTCATGGACTTGCACAGCATGCTCCTGTTCACGAAGTCAAATGCTATTTAAAAATTCCCAAACAGTGCAACTAGTTTCCTTTTCATCCGCCTTTTTCCGTCTCTACTCCTTCCTTTTCCAGTCTCCCTACCTCCTCGTTTTCCATTTTTTTCTAAATTCTCTAAACTTATCT
This sequence comes from Andricus curvator, assembly GCA_932195095.1. Lineage (NCBI taxonomy): Eukaryota > Metazoa > Arthropoda > Insecta > Hymenoptera > Cynipidae > Andricus > Andricus curvator. Next base: position 22,462 of record CAKNYM010043357.1, read on the forward strand.
TACCCACAACTGCCCATTTGAAATTTCCGTTTCTAACACCGGAAAGTTCTCGGAGCCTACCTCATTATCATCTTCCGTATTCTTTCTTCTTCCAACAAGTTCAGAAGCGTCTTGTCTTTCCGGTCCGCTTTCCGATGTTCCGCTTTTATGTTTTATGATTTTTTTTTCGTATGAGCACCTTTTCTCCGTCCCATACCTCTCCCCCTTGTTCCCCGGTCCATGCATTCAGCCCCCCCCCTATCAGCGCCAACCCCTCCTCATTATAATTCTCCAGCCTCCCTCTTCTCCTGTACACGCATACAACTGCCACAACCACTTTTCCTGATTTTATCCTTCTCACCATTCTTCTTTCTTTTTTTTGCGTATCCTCTTCCTTTTCTTCCTCTACCACCATTTCCTTTTTTACACCTGACACCATGCCACCCATTGTTCTTGTTTCTTATCCCTCACATATTCCTAAACGCGAATTTCACATCTCTTTTTTTTGCATTTCTTTCCTTTCATCCTTGCATTCAAATAGTCTTATCGTTTAAAAAAAAACGTAACAATTGTATTCTCATTTCCCTCCCATTTTTCCTTTCCATTCACTTCCCTTCGTCTACCCTTCTTCAGCTTTTCTACTTCATCGTCTCAAATCCAGTCCTCTCCGTTTAACCATATCCTGTAACTCCCAATCCTAACCCTGCGACGTTTATTCCTCTTAGTGTATTTGGATATTATTTTATTTTATTTTTTTCAAAAACAATTTAATTGAATAATAAAATGAAAGTATTTTTCGAAATTACTATCGTTTATTTATAAAAATATATATATACTTTTCTTCATTTTATAAATCTTTCAGCAAAAAATCGTCTGTTACAGTGCGATATCGCAACACTAAATCTTCATTTTCTCGGAACTGAATAATTTTTTTGTATAACATTTTTTCTATTCTTATTCAATGGTGATTGCAATTTAACAGAATTTTTTTTCGCTCCTGAAAAATTCCGTTTTTGTTTTTTATCTAGTTCTGTACTGCAAGCCTTCAAATAATGAATAATAATCTATATATTAAGTAAATATATATATTTTAAAAATATATTAGCAAATATAATTTGTCAACAATATCTAGTTTTTGAAAACACATGAGTTTTCAAAATACAGTTTAAAACGTACGTCGCTCAATAGCATCGCATGAAATTTCAAAAAACTTGTCCCGTCTTTGAGAAATAGTTATTATGTAATAGTATGGCCAACGGCCATACCACGCTGAAAAACCCAGTTCTCCTCCGATCACTGAAGTTAAGCAGCGTTGGGCGCGGTTAGTAATTGGATGGGTGATCATTCGAGAATACTGCGTGCTGTTGGCCCGTCGTGGGTGTGGTGAGCCCATACCTGTAGTTATTTACTACAAGAAACTATCCACCTAGAGAAACACTACCCGAATCGGGTAGTGTCACGCCTACCCTGAAAGGGAAATGGCTTAATGGTATACTTACTAATGGTATAAATAAATACTTATATTAATATCGCCATACATGCAGTGTTAAAATATGTTTAGAGTATAGATTTATTATCAAAAGCACACACAGGTCATTTTGATAGACATTTTCCTCTGGGCTACGAATCCAGAAACAAAAATCCTTCATCTCGATGGAGTATTTTCGTTTCCATATTCGTAATGTAAGGGGTAATAACCTATCGAAATGATATGTATTTACTTTCAGGACAAAAAAAGGCCTATACTGGTCTGCCGTTTCAAAGATTAGTTTTAGATAATAATGTTTAATTCTTTACAATTTAACTGTATGAAAACTGTTAAAATATAGTTAATACAACTTTTATATTATTTTAAACAGCAATAAGGTCAAGCAGAAGAGTATACAGATCTTACGGAAAAAGATGCGCAAGAACAACCAGCCGTGTCTTTTCTTCCAAAAGTTTGACTAGTGTGCTAATCAAGCCATTGGAAAGTGCCACAAAGTGCATGATGAGAAGCAAGTTGCTCTTTGTAGGAAGTAAGTGCTTAGGGGAGACCGGGGCGAGATGAGCATACGGGGTCAAATGAGACACTGCATTTTCTCTCAACATATGTGATTTTTGTTGCTTTTCTTTTCAGAAATAACAGCAATAATGATGTTCTAATTTTTCGGAAAAAGAAAAAAATTAAATAGAGTAGTTAAAGTAAAAATAAAAATGATGAAAATTTAAAAACCTGAATCCTGTTATTCTATGATATCATAGAACGAAAAGAAATGATTGAAAATAACAGACAATATTTTCAAACTAAAGTTTTTCGTGAAGTTTATTTACTAAACTTGAATGTACTAACGCATTTATACACAATTAATTCATAAAAACAGGTAATATTGAAGTTTTAATGATAATTGTGATTTGGGGCGGAATGAGCCGGGTTCATGGGGTGAGATGAGACGCTCTTGTCATGCTTGTCATAACCTCTTTATGGAACTGGCAGAAAAGTTTTTGTTCGCAAGATGTGAGTCGTTTTGAGTGGAATTTTCGAAAATATATAAAGATTCAAAAGAGAGTTGCAATAGTGAAAACTTACAAAATAAAAACTGACATTTGTGGTTAGAAGAGTCTATGACAGTTTTATTGTAAAATCTGTTGTATAAAGAAATTCTAGTGTCAGAGCACCTGCAATTGGGTTTGTTTATAAATTTTATTTTTTGAGTTGTTTTTTCAGTATATTCTATAAACAGTTTAACAATTATTTTCAAACAATTTTAGAAAAAATGTTATAAATGAATAATTTCAAATAAATGTTAATTCAATTTGAAATTAGAAAAGTTATTATATGAAGGAAAAATTTGAATTAATTAACCATTAAATGCATTTATACTGTCAAATATTTATAAAATCCTTCCCCTAAGTAATCAGACTTAATTATACCTTACAATGCATGAATTGGTACGAATAATCATATTGCTCAAAAGTGAAAACAATTATATTTTGTCGTGATACTCATTTCCATTCTCAGAATACTTCAAATAATCTTCTATGTGTATGAAAAACATGAAAAATTATCTTCTATTAACAAAAACTAATAATTAGTTGAGGTGTCTCATCCCGCCCCAATACGTGTCTCGTCTCGCCCCAGAGCATGGGGCGAGATGAGACATGTGCACAAATTATAATTTTCATATTTTCATCGCAATTTCTATTTTTGAAATACTTCGTCTTTTATGAAATTGATACATGAAGGTTCATATAATGTATAGAACCACTTACATTTTTAAAAATTACTATGGGTTTCAACTATTTCACTTAAAATGATAACTATGCTCATCTCGCCCCGGCCTCCCCTACACTAGTTTTATTTTTTATTATTACACTTAAAACTGCATGGAAAATAATATATACAGGGTGTCCCAGTACTCAAACAACATTTTTGTATTTTTGAATTCTAACAAAAAAATGGCGTAGAAAATAATTATAAAAAAATTTTTCTATAAAGTTAATAATTACCGAGTAATTAACAATTAAAGATTTACCAATCAGAAGCACGCGTTAGACGGTCGACAGTCCATGATACGGAGAGGATACGATGTGGATACTATAAGGATACGCTATTAGCGTATCCGTTCCGTTCGTTCGGTCCGCCAGGGATTCTCTTGAAATATGTAAAATTCTCTTAAACTTTGTTTATTTCTCTTAAATTCAGTAGAATTCTCCTAGGTTTGGCAGAATTCTCTTGAATTTAGTCAAATTATCCTGTTTTCTTTCGAATTCTCTAGAGTTAGGCAGAATTCCCTTGAATTAATCATAATTCTGTGGAATTCTGTATAAATATCTCGTGAATACCGTAGAATTATCTTTATTTATGCATTCTCTTAAAATCTGTATAATTCTCTTGAAGTCTGTAGAATTTTCTACAATTCAGTAGAATTCTCTTACGGTTGGCAGAATTCTCGTCAGTTGAGCAGAATTCTCTTGAATTTAGTAGAATTCTCTTGAGTTCGGCAGAATTCTCGTGCAATCTGTAGAATTATCTTGAATTGAGTAGAACTCTATTAATTTCCGTAAAATTATCTTTATATTCTGTAAAAGACACTTGAATTCTGTAGAATCCTCTTGAATTCTGTAAAATTCCCTTGGAACACTTTTGAACTCATTACAAATGTTTAAAAACTTCTAAATTCATTAGAATAAGCTTTGATTTATTTTGAATTCATTAGTCTTTCCAATTTTTATTCTTGTGAACGTTACAAGAAATGTCAATGAAATTCTATTGAAAAAATGCGACACGCAAGAGTCATAATTAAATGCTTGATGATTTCAGTGCAGTACGAAAATCAAGAGAGCTCTACTCAATTCATGAGAATTCTACAGATTGCACGAGAATTCTGTCGATCTCAAGAGAATTCTACTAAATTCAAGAGAATTCTGCTCAACTCAACAAAATCAGAATAACCAGGGTAAAAAACCATACAAAAATCGATTTTCATTTTCACAATTCGGATTTGCATTCCTACCTTTTCAAAATGAATACCAACAAATATTAGACCTAACTTTAGACCCAGATTCCCACCTGGTTTCCAATCAAAATTTCCACCTAGATTTGAACCGAATTTCCAACCTAGATTCAAAAACAATAGACCCAGATATCCTTTCAACCCTTATAATCAGATGTTACCAACATTTAACCAAATGTCTTTAGACTCGATCCAAGGTCAAAATAACCCGAAGATTGAAGTCACAACAGAAGAAGTTAAAAATAGTTTAAAAAATAGTTTAGGAAATAATAATAGTAAACAAAATTACTGGAAGGTAAACAAAAAACAGGGAAACTATTCGAATCAGAATCCTCAAGATAAAACAAATTCCAACACGAACGAAAAACAGGATTCTAGCACAAGCGCCAATGAAAACACAAATTAACTAAATTGTTACCATTGCGGATTAGCAGGCCATTTTAAAAAAATGCCCATATTATGCGTACAACCAGGACAACTGGAAGGGTGGGTATTAGAACAAAAAGTAGCATAATCTAGTACTGAAACGCCAGAAGTTTTAAATTCGGATAAAGATGAAACAACAGAAACACGTTTCCATTTGATGACAAAATTCGAGAATAAACTATTTCGAATTTTGGTAGATGCAGGTGCCACACATTCGTACACTGGCAAGGAATTGCTGGAAAAAATCCAGAATTGCAAATAATCCATTTGTGAACCCGTTTCGCGAAAATTCATAGTCGCAAACGGAAAAACGGTAAATATAACTGGACAAGTAGTAATTTCAATTATAATCGCGAAAAAAACGAAACACTTAATGTTCAGGTTAGTCCCAAAATTTAAATCTGTAGGCATTCTACGCACGGACATGCTAAAAGTCCTACGGATGACCTTAAGCTATGATTCAGGAACTTGTTGGTTGCCAGGGAGTCCCCCAACCTGCTATCCAATGGAAACGAACCCACAATCATTACCCCTCCCAATAACTGAGAACAAAACCGAACCGATACCTGACATTAAAACGAAAGAAACTAAGTAAAGAAAAAATGAAAATATTAGGGAATAACCGATGATTAAAAGTGTAGAAAATAAGAATAATTATAGAAAACCAAAATTTGGAGGTAGTATTAACCTCAAAAATACAAGAGAACTTAACAAAAGCAGCCCAACGGTAAAAAATAGCAAAATCCCCCCAGTACCTATCAATCATAACCAATCCCCAAAAACCAAAAACGCCCAAATTCCTGTAGCAAACCCTACAAAGGATATCCCAAGCTTAATAATGATCCCCACAAGTAACAAATTCCAACCCGTAGAGAGCATCCCCACCCAAGACACTAGCGGCAACTCAAGCACACAAGACTCAATTACATTGGGCAAACTTAAAATAAGGTGAAAAAATAACAAAATTAATTTGGAAATGATATTTCATAACAAAAAACACGAGAATATATATATATAAGAAGGGCAATAGTTGGTACACAAAATTCATCCCACGCTTTCTCGAAACAATCGAACCGATGAACACATTACTCAAAAAAGATATAACATGCAATTGGGGATTAGAACAAGATAAGGCTTTCTAGAAAATTAAAGATCTTTTAACGTCAGCCCCTATATTAACATGTCCAGATTTCACGCAACCTTTCCAACTCGAAACAGACGCGAGTGATACGGGATTAGGAGCCGTACTTACGCAAACAATTAACGGCGTAAATTACGTGATCGCATACGCGAGTAGAAGTTTGAACGGGGCCGAATCCCGGCACTCAGTATCAGAAAAAGAGTGCCTAGCCGTGGTTTGGGCAATAAGAAAAGTTAGGCCGTATTTATAAGGTTACAGTTTTAAAGTAATAACGGACCACTTAGCGCTAAAGTGGCTCCATGACCTAAAAAACCCCACTGGCCGATTAGCCAGATGGGCATTAGAACTTCTCGAATATGACTACGAAGTCATATACCGCAAAGGTAGCTCGAATTTTGTCCCTGATGCTCTCTCGAGATCAGGAGAACCAGCAAAAAATATAGCATTCGAGTTAGCTTCTAGCGTAGAAAAACCAAAAGCGGACGTTAACGACAAAACAGATAAATGGTACTCTACTAAAATCAGACAAGTTAGAAAAAGACCCGAAGAACATGCAAAATGGCGAATCAGAGATTCGCAACTCCATTTTCACAGAACTGACCCACTCAAATCTGCTCTATTATCATACTCAAACCCTTGGAAATTAGTCGTACCCGCCGAAGCTTGAGACGTCAAGTTTTACGGGAAAGCCACGATGAAACCCAGGCAGGGAAAACTTACGAGAACATTTCCGAAAATTACTTCTGGCCAGAGGTATATTCGGACGTGATCAATTAAGTAAAAAACTGCCAGACTTGTCAAAGAGTAAAGCCAAGTAATCAGATTAAGGTAGGATTAATGGGAAGAAGGGTGTTAGAAGAACCATGGACCATGGTATCAGCTGATATCATGGACCCGTTATCAAGTTCGAAACAGAGAAAAAACCAATACATTCTAGTTTTTGTATACCTATTAACAAAATGAGTCGAAATAATCCCTATAAAAAAAGCTAACGGGATAACAATAGAATAAGAATTCCATAAACGTGTTATTTCGCGTTGCGGAACACCGCGGATTCTCCATTCCGATAATGGCACGGAATTTGTAAATAAAATACTAAGAGATTTAACAGAAAATGTTCATATAGAATAACTGAATAAAACAACAAAAACTTAAGTTCAAACAACAACAGACTAGGACAATCGACTCTAAAGTCAAACAAAAACAGACTCAAAGGACAATCGACTCCAAAAAAAAGAAATTTCCAGGACAATTGACTATACAGATGAGTTTTCTGTTTTTCTTTTCATATTTGTTTCAGAAAGAAGATAACCATGGAGGAGGATCAGAAGCGAAAAAACAATGAGAGAACAGGAACTTGAAACACAAAACTAGGGACAATTGTAAACAACTACAATATAAATTTCGCGAAAGATTAATATTTTAATTTATTTACATACCATATAACCTTTTCGACAACGAAAAATAATTTCAATTCAGCAAAAACTTTACAACTTCAGACTCCAACAGACAACTTTACTCATAATGAAACCTAAACATAATTATTGACTAGATTTAAAATTATTAAAGCAAGCCTCAAGAGGAAAACAGCAGATTTGCAAACATTCGTTCAAATGCTTTCTTTTAAAACCATATCGGACTTGGACAAAGATATTTCGGAAATTTCAGGTATATACCCAAACCCTCGTGGTAGGTGGGGCGGGGGGGTGGGGCAGAATAGTTACCATTCTTCAGGCCCTGCACGACCGAGGTCCCGAGGTTCCGCACGATCGCATTTTCCATCGTCAGTGTGTGCTAGCTTGCGCCCAGTACACCTAGGGTGGCGAATAGTGTGTTAACCAAGTGTCCGGATGTTACTCGCTCTAGCCGTCGGGCTTCTCGACCCATTCGCAGCCACGCTGCTCTCATCCAACTCAACCGCTTCCTGGAGGAAAACCTTCCAGGACATCTCGATCCCCGGTAGGACTACCAACTTGTCCGCTGGACAATAAATCGCTTCTTACATTTTAATAGAAATGTGTTTTCTTGTGTTCTCACCTTCCTCGGCGTTTCCACCTCTCAATCCCCCCCCCCCCTGGTATCATCTCCGTAATAAGGTGCATTTGCTTTCTCGAAATTCTTTGTCTTCAGGCGAGACGCAATGATTGCAGAACTTGTATCACCGGCCGATTTTAGTCGGTTCTTGTTCTCAGCCTAGCTCAATTTTAATTTAAAAAATAATACTTTCAATCATCAAAATATTTATATTTCAAATGAACAGTTAAATGGTGTCAATCCACAAATATCTAAGCCCCAATTTGCGAAACCTTTTTATTGGCTTTACAATTCCTAAAATTCAAGTTGAAGTAAAAAGTGTAAGCTACTAAAACTGATCATTTTTTTATCAGACCTACGAACTTAAAGCAAAGTAATGCGATTCCTACTATAACGACTTTTTTCGCAACAACTTACGTTTACACGAATTCAAGTATCGAGTTTCCCATTTCTATGTTTTTCTTCCAAAATTTTGAAATGTTTTCAAAATTGCCCGAATTTAAAAAAAAATTGATTTTCCCTCAAAATTTCCCGTTATTTTTGAATTTTTGTTTTTCCTAGATTTCTAGATTTTCTCAAAATTTCCCGAATTGTTTCGAAAATTCTAGTTTCATTATCAGGAATTAGTCATTTTAAAACAGAATTACCATGCCCGTTCCAGCTCTTCTAAGCCCAAACTTCACTTCAAAGTATCAATTTTAGAGTCATTTGTGCCCGTTTCCCCTTGTCTCCGTTCCCAGCTCTCTTTTAGTTGGTTTCAATGAATTTGTGCCCCTCCGTATCCAGGTCATCTCCCCCCTCTCACCACAATTGTACAACATTTCTAAATCATTAATATTCCATATCCCAAGTGTATTATTAGAATTTTTTTATTTCCCCAGTGTCTTTTTAGTCTCTTATGATTGTATGTTTGAAAAATTATAACATTATATTATAACATCGCTAAATTTCTGAATTTATTGTACAATTCTAAGCTTTTTACAGTGGAAAAATATCTAAAATGATGAGAACCTAATTTTGCAATGTAATGTCGATCAATTGTGCAAGCTTGGCAGAAGAAAAGGTTAGCTTATGCAAAAATGCTCTAAGAATAATGCGAAAATTCTATGTTGTTCATTGAATATTGAACATTATAACAATTTTTATAGCTGGCCTCTCTTGGCAAATAAATTATATTGAAAACTACATATTTTTTATCAACATGAAGTAAGTGATTCTGAATCAAATAAACGCTGCCCGAAGGCTTTGTGAAAAAGACGTTTCGTTTATGCAAAACTACGCTTAGAATAATGCTAAAATTGCTTTTTTGTTTATTTAATGTTAAATATTATGAAAATTTTCAAGGCGGGCCTCTCTTAGAAAATAATTTATATTGAAAACTACATATTTCTTATCAACATTAGGTAAGTGATTCTCCATCAAATCATCTCTGCCCGAAGGCTTTGTGAAAAAGACGTTTCGTTTATACAAAACTAAGCTTAGAATGAAGCTCAAATTGCAATTTTTTTCATTTAATGTTAAATATTATAACAATTCTGAAGGCGGGCCTCTTTTAGAAAGTAATTTTTATTGAAAACTATATATTTTTTATCAACAAAAAGTAAGTGATTCTCGCACGATTCATCTTTCAGCAGTCTTCTTGAAATAACAGTTTATTTTATGCATAACTACTCTTAGAATAATGCCAACATTGCACTTTTCTTCATTGAGTTTTAAACATTATACCAACTCTTGAAGCGGGCTACTCTAGGAAAGAAATTATTTTTTAGCTAAGTATGATTTTTCAAGAAAAAATTTTTAAAACCCATCATTGAAAATATCCGCGATATTATGCCCGCCAATTTAAGTTTTGAGAATTATAAAAGAAGAATTACCATTTTCTAACAATTGTGACCGTCAACCCTTAAAGCGTCTAATTTTAAGGAATTGTCAAAAATCATGTATGCCTAAATGGGTCTCCTTTTGGGCGTAGTAATCTCTGTAAATTTTCATTGTGAATTCCCAAAGATGCGCAGATAGCAAACGTGCGGGGCACGTTACTCGCACGGCATGCGGGGCACGCGGTGCGTGCTGGGTGCGAGGCATATGGGTCGCACTTTGTGAGGGGCACGTACGTGCGAGGCATATGCGACGCACTTTGTGATAGGCACGATGTGCGGCGCATGTGTGTCTCACTTTCTGAGGGTCATTATATACATGATATATAAGTAATAAGCACATTTTTTTATAATAGTAGTAAAGTAAACTATTATTATTGTGATACATTTTTTTAAATATTGATAATTATTATAATTAAAGATTGAATTAATTGATATTGTAAAAATTGTTTATTTACAAAAATTAAAACATTCCCGATTTTATAATAAGAATAAATGAGGAAATTAGTAAGAATTATTGAATGCATGGTTGTATAGTTTCAACGTATAATATGCATTTTATTTATTATCAAACTATAATTTCCAACTTCAATCGACTATACAAAAAATTTCAATTAGCCTTTTGTCAATTTGAATTTAAAATTAAGTAAATAAAAAAAATGAAATTTTTGGTATAATTTCTACTTTACATATTTATTTATGTTTCTAAATTAAATTTGTGCTTTTAATTTCAAGTTTAATATTAAATTGAGTTTAAAATGTAATTTAAAATCAATGTTTAAAAAATTTGTTCAGAAGTTTAAAAAATGCATCTTTAATTTTCAATCGTATTGTATTCATTTTGTATTAATTTGAAGTAGAAATAAGAGGAGCTATATTTAAAAACTGCGCGCATTAGCTGAATAATATACGGCGCAGACCCCGTCGCGTCGGTCGAACGGTAATCGCCCGACGCGCCGTAACAGTTTTGTCGACTTCCGTTGTCGGTTTCGCACGGATTTTACAAAATCTTGTAAAACTAGGGGAGCGGCGGCAAATGCGGCGCGGCGGTTAATGTGGCGCGTTCGAGTTTTCGAATATTAACGCACTTTCTGCTTGTGGAGATAGTTTCATTACATGTATATATGTTTTCAACCTTACATTATTTAAAAATTGTGATAATTAAATTAATTGGCTGATTTTTATGACGAAAAGTTACTTTTGGTTCTTTCGTTTAACATTTTGAGTAAAAATAATAAACTTTTATGTAAAAAATCTTTATTAAATACTATTCACAAGCGACTAATATGGCGCATTCAGCACTAAAATCGGCAGGTAACTTTGCGCACAAGTTTGTGGTTTGTTTTGATCCGAGAATTTTGTAGTAACAAAGTGCCGGTTTTAGTTAGAAGGTAAGAAATATTTACTCAAAGTAATAATATTTCGTTTCTAATTTGTATAAAAAAATTTTTATTCCAATAATTATCGTGAATTTTATAGTTATTTTCGAATAATTGTATTTTGAAATCGTTTTACCAGTTTTCGGGTTAGGTTTGTTCTGACAGATTAAATATTTAGAAGGTTTAGAGTAATGATATTATTTGAATGTTGAATCATTATAACTGTTTTGGAAAAGAATAAAATTTACTTATTGTTAATATAATTTTGATTTATTGTTTATAAAACGTCTGTAAGCTTATCTTAAAATACAAAATTTGTAGCACTCCTCAAATTATTGTGAGACAATCTGCTCTGTTAAAAAAACATTTTTTCTTCAAATTTCGGCGGACATAATCCCTCAAATATGTTAATAATATTAAACGTAAATATATTTATCTTATTTTCATTAAATTTTACTAATTTTTCTTCATAATTTGTTTTTTATTCAATAATTATGAATTGAAATCGAAACGCGCCACATTACCAAACAAGGTAGGACAACTTGCCGCAGATGCACTTTTTGGAAAACACATTAATTAACTGTTTTAATGAACTTAAATTAAATTATCTCCATTCATAGAGCATTGGTAAGATATTAGCCTAACCAAAATATATTTTATTATAATATTTTACTTTATATTTGAATTTTAATCGTGCATTTTTCTTTATGTGCGCCGCATTCGCCGCCGCTCCCCTACTACGCTGAAAGTGATGTTTTTTCTTTTCAAATTAGTAAGTTCACTACTGTGAAAGAAGTGATTTTGCGAGTTTTAATATAATTACAAAAACGTGTGGTAAAGTTTTTCTTTTATTATTCAAACAACAAATAGGCTATTTACCGTTTTTGTTATGTTTCATACAATTTCTGAAAGTTTCAGCGTAAAATATTTATTATTGTGGACACAAACGTGCTAATCTCGCAAAAGTATCAGATCCTGAAGTTTGTGATATTAAATATTACAGTTATGTAAATGCGTGCGTTTTAATGTTAGTATTGTTAAGGGCATTTTTTGCTTACGAAATTTGCATGTTTGTGTCCAAAATAATAAATATCTTTCGCTGAAACTTTGAGAAACGCGAAAACGGATATAAATAGCCTATTTCTGTTTTGAATAATTAAAAACAGTTAATTTCTGTTCAATCTTGTTTTTTTATTATTATTCAAACAACAAATATTAGCATGTTTGTGTCCAAAATAATAAATATACTTCGCTGAAACTTTAATAAGAGACGTGAAAACGGTTATAAACAGCTTATTTTTGGTTTAAATAATTAAAAAAAGGTAATTTTTGTTTTAGGTCATCATTTTTTTAATTATTTAAACGAAAAATATACTTTTTACCTACGTCTTTATGTTTTCTGTCAGTTTTATGTGCCTGTATCTTGTAGTTGCAGCGAAAAATATTTCTTATTGTTGATACAAACATGCGGAAACTGAATTGCTAATGCGCAACTAAAATGTATAAATATTCCTTCCACCCATAATAAAAAATACGTCAATGATAAATTACCTGCTCTTTATTTGAAAATATCAATGCAAATATTTTCTGTACCCTCTAAAAATCCTAAATGTGTGCACGCACCATACCCGCACCAGCACGCATGACGTGCGACCCTCACGACGTGCGACACACCTGTCACGCATATGAGGACGCAGCTGTGTCTTCCCCTGCGCGCACGTCGTGCGAGAAAATCGGCACGTGGTGCGACGCACGCGCGTCGCACCGTGCGCGCACTTTGCTATCTGGGTGGTTTTTACTATAACTTAATAGGATCTACAACCCGTTAATATACGGGATCTTAATAATCCACTTCTGTAAGTTCGCACCTAATGATAAATTTACAAAAAAAAAGGCTTAAGTAAAATTCTACATCCGTCACTTTTGAAATAACGAAATAAAGTAAGATTAAAAAGAAAACTGGGTTTGCTGGAATGAAACATTTATCCAGAGCTCTGAATAAACCCTAGAAAATTAACCATTGAGGTTTTGAATGAAATCTTTTTAAGCATAAATGTGTTTTACAAGTATAGAAACTTAATAGGATCTTCAACCAGTTTCTATACGGGAGATCATCCAATGATTTAGTAAAGCTTAGTTGGCAAATTTATGCTTACAGTAAAATTCATTAAAAATAAGTCAAATTAAAAGTAATCCTCGACATTCAGGGAAGAAACAGGAAAATAAATCTTTTGAATTAAAAGTTTCGATGTCGAAATCAATTAAGGGTTAGTTAATAATAAAGCACTAATCTAGCAGAGAACCACAACCCGGAAAAATAAAAGAACTAAAGATAGTCGGCATTTGTTTCAGCAGAGAAAAGTCACAACTCTCCTTTCGCTTTTGTGATCCCACATCTTCTTTTTGTGATGAGAAAACACTTAGAGTTTCAATCGTAATTAGAGTCACTAATAAAATCTTTCATTTCAGATTTAATACTCTATCAGGAGTGGTGCCGAATAAAAGATCAAGATTTCCTAAAGAGTAAAATGATTTAGAAAGACCTAGAAAAGAATAATGTTACATTAGGGATTTTTGAAAATAAAGAATAGGGTTACCCTGATATAATGTTTTTGTTAGAAATTTATTTGCCTTTTATTTTTATTTATTTTCTTCAGTTGTTTCCTCCTGTCGATTATACTCTTAGTTAGGAATTTCATTATTTGGTTCCAAATTCAAAAATTGTATTAAAAAGTCATCCTTTTGTGTTTGAAATATCTACTATTACATTATTCGTTCAAAATTAATTTTTTTGGCTGAAAATTAATTTTTTTAATTGAAAATTTAACTATTTTGTTCAAGAATCTTTTTTTTATTTTAAGTTAATCTACCTGAAATTAATATTTTTTCATTTTTTGTTGAAACTTGATCTATTTTACTTAGAATTGCGTCTTTATTGGTAGAAAAATAATTTTTTTGATCAAAATTTCTTCTTTTTTGGTTAAACTGCAACTTTTTGATTAAAGATTAACTCTTTTGGTGCTAAATTAATAATTTCGGATTGAAAATGCAACTGTTTTACAAAAACATTCGTCTTTTGACTCAAAAGTTCATCAATTTGGATGAAATTTTTTTTCTTTCTTCACTGAAAAATCTTTATTTGTTGAAAATTCGTCTTCTTGGTTAGAAAATTTAACTTCTGGGTTAAAAGTTGAACTACTTGGAAATTAAATTACTTTGTGGAAATTTATTTTCTTGCTTGCAGATTCATCATTTTAGATGAAAATTCATATTTGGTAAGAAATTCAACTACTTGTTTGAAGTAGTTATTTACTGAAAATTTATCTTTTTTAGTTGAAAATACAACTTGGTTGAAAAATTGTCGTTTTGGTTAAAAATTCATTTTTGTAGGTTGAAAATTCAGAAATTTGGTTAAAAGTTCAACTATTTTGTTAACAATTTTATTTTTTGTTAAACATGAATATTTTTTGTTTTAAAATTGATTTTTTAGGTAGAAAATTCAAGTATTTTGTAAAAAACTTATCCCTTCTTGTTAAAAATTAACTGTCTTCTAAGAAAATCAATTATTTCGTTAAAAATTCAACTCTTTTTGATTGCAGTTTTATATTTTGTATTGAAAATTCGACCATTTGGTTGAAAATTCATCTTTGTAGATTGAAAATTCATCAATTTGGTTCAAAATTCAACTATTTTGTTGAAAATTTAATTACTTTATTGAAAATTAAACTTGAATTAGCTTAAAAGGCGATAACTCCGTCAAATTTTAACTAATTGAACTCACTTTGATGATATCCCTGGCGGACCGAACGAACGGAACGGATACGCTACAGCGTATCCTCACAGTATCCACATCGTATCCTCTCCGTATCATGCAAGAAAAACTCATTAAAAAAGGAAGATGAACATTTCGCTGGTTGAAATTCGGATTCAACGTGAAATTTTGTGTTAAAAGGTCACAGAATAATCACAATAGTTTTTCTTGCAACATTAAAAACTTTTAAAAAATATAATACTTATCGATGACGTGCGCTGAAGGCGACTTCAAACGCATCGTAGTTCAGTAGCAGTTAATAGGCGTTATCCGTCGGCGATGCGTTTGAAGTCGCCTTCAGCCCACATTATCGATAAGTATTATATTTTTTTAAAGTTTTTAATGTTGCAAGAAAAACTATTGCGATTACTCCGTGACCTTTTAACGCAAAATTTCACGTAGAATCCGAATTTCAACCAGCGAAATGTTCATCTCTCTTTTTTAATGAGTTTTTCTTGCATGATACGGAGAGGATACGATGTGGATACTGTGAGGATACGCTGTAGCGTATCCGCTCCGTTCGTTCGGTCCGCCAGGGATCAACAGCAACAAATTATAGGATTGAAAAAATGTCATTAAATTGTCGTTAAAGTTGGAAGAATATAAAGCTTTACAATATTTTCGTTTTTAGTCTTATGATTTTTCACCACGGTAAAATGAACAATTACCAAAAAACGGTTTTTGACCATAAAATCATATTTTGGGGGCGTATGAGAAATTTCGCATATGGCAGACTTTTAGAAAGGTACCTGAAAAAATTAATTTTTGTCCTAGAAAACTTAGAAAAGTCCTGACATTTTTTTTGCAGAAAGGCCAGACACGCTGGGTATGTTTTCAAGTATTTTTCTTACATTCAGTATTTTGCCTATGTCTGAGGTCATAAAAGTAGCTTTTATGATTACCAAAATTATTTAATAATTATTTATATGTACAATTTTACGAATTTTATTTTTTTGTTTTATGGGATGCCAGTACATTATTTCTCACGTGGATTGTATAGACGAAATATTTATCAATTTTCTATATTTCCCTGCAGATGAGCAGGTAAGCGGAGTAACGGGAAATAAAACCAATCGCGAGGGTGCAATAAAAATGGTTTAAGGTTGTCTGTCTCTCTCGTTACTAAGTTTCTCTCTCTCTAACAGGTAACAAATTTTACCAATAGAAAACTACCGATTTTTGGGTATGAATTTGTACTTATATTTGACAGGGGGCACTAGACTGCATTTCCGTTTTTTTTCTAGATGTCGCTGTAGTCATTTATGTGCCCAGCCAAACCTACCGTTTCCCTTTGAAGCTTGGGCATCAGCATGCCTCCACTGAACCAAGTTTCACTTAAAAGAGCAGGCTAAAGTTTGTACCCTAGAAATTATGTTTTAGGGATGCCTTCTGAGTATTTTTACCGGATATGAAAAAAAAATTGTAGGTCACCTTTTAAAATAACTCGGTATTTGTTATTTTATCAATTTATGTGACTTTTTCTCGAAAGGAACAAGAAATAAGAAAAGCTTTCTCTGTGAAAAACCTTTAATTTTGCGACCAAAAGAGTTCCCACGTGATTAATATTGATTGACTTTCTGCTCCCTTTAAGTTATTGAAAAATGTGAGAAAGCCATCATTTTTTGCTTAATTTTACG
Organism: Andricus curvator; assembly: GCA_932195095.1. NCBI lineage: Eukaryota > Metazoa > Arthropoda > Insecta > Hymenoptera > Cynipidae > Andricus > Andricus curvator. Next base: position 39,242 of record CAKNYM010043357.1, read on the forward strand.
TTTCTGGAGCATTTTACGTAAAAACTGTAAAAAGCAAAAAAAAAGTATACAAATTTCTGAACAATTTGAAAAAAGAATGTTCTAGCATAAATATTTCTGAAGTTATGATGCCCTAAAGAGATTTTTCAATAAAAAAAACGTCCATTCTTTATCTTTTCGAATAATATCTTGTCCCTTGTACATCCTACATGGAAGTTTCATGAAGAGAATTAAAGGAGATTAAATTATCTTTAAAACTAAAAAAATAATTGATTCTAGATCTTACAGAAAATAAGTAACCCAGATAGCAAAATGCCCGCCGACTGTAAGCGAACTGCCGGCCCGCGGTCCGATCGATCGGACCAACGTGCCGGCAGATATGCACCTAATGTGCACACCATTGATGTCTATATAGCCAGCCAGGCTGAGTGTGCCAAATAGCACAAAAGGTAATGACGAAATTCTGTGTATAATATCAAGTCCAAGTTGAAAGAAAAATTAAAAATGTTATTCTTATAAAAAGATATTATATCTTTTTATAATATTGACATTTTTCTTTCAACTTGGACTTTATTATACGAAGAATTTCATTACCTTTCGTGCTATTTGGAGGAAGAAATTTTTATTTTATTAACAATAACAAAATATTTTTTGAATTTTAATGTTCAATTATTGATGAGTCTCCAGAAAGTTTTGCACGGCAAAGTAATTATTATTGGAGGTGTTTGAAATACATTAATTATATAAAAAATAATTTTATTACATTAAATATAATTTATTTTTAAAATTATAAGTTCGTTCGCTCAGGAGAAGCGATACAAATTTTTCATCGATAAGTTTTCCTGAACGTTCTTCCATCCTTAAACCGATGACTATCCTAAATAATACTTTTAAGCAGCTGACGACGTATAAAACTGTCCTCGGACGCGACTAGTAGGACACGAGAAAACAAAACGTTTCTTTCTGGTGAAAATAAAATCCGAGACACGCTGAGAGAAACGATTCGTTCAATCGAAGCTTTTTGCCACTGAGGACAATTATATTAATAATAGAATATATTTAATATATATATATATATATATATATATAATTTAAAAAAAATAATTAAAAATAGAAAACGTTTTAGATATAGAATCTCGAATTGTAGTCTCGCAAGTCTTGAAAACTCGATTTTGACATCCAGTAAATTAGGAGATTGAAAATAAATATATTAAAATTGTTGTTTTCTAAAGAAAATAATGTTAATTATTTTCTTTTAAAAGACAGTTTGGTCTGTAGTCGGTTGGATACAAATGAGACGAATGGAGTCAACTTCAGAAAAATGCACTTTTCACTCACGTCGCGCGTTTTCGATCAACAATCTACTCGCACTATCAGCCTGCAGCGGTCGTGCAAATCGCAGGCCCGCCGTTCCTCGCCGATTGCACGACCGACGGGCGTCCAATGTGCCAGACCGTTGTCCGGGCGCACTCGAATTGGGCACACGGTAAACCACCCTCAGAATCTAAGACCCGAATTCGGCACAGAGCTGAGGCAGGTAGTTTTCGGCTAGCACGAATTGGGCACAAGGGTTTTTCCGGTAGGGTTGAATTCTTCTAATGCCATACGAAATTCAAAAGTTAGACTTTGATTAATCTACTAATTTTATAGCAAAAATAATAAACAAAATAAAATTAAGTCAACCAGTGAAAAGTTACTTATTCATTCAGTGAAAGATTCACTTTTGAGAGTTGGCAGCACTGCACCACGTCAATTTAGCAGTCATAATAAAATAAGATTTTAGTAGATAACGGCCATACCACGCTGAAAAACCCAGTTCTCGTCAGATCACTGAAGTTAAGCAGCGTTGGACGCGGTTAGTACTTGGATGGGTGACCATTCAAGAATACTGACATGAGTGCTGTTGGCACATCGTGGGTGTGGTGAGCCCACACTTGTAGTTATTTATAACTACAAGAAAAACCTAGAAACACTACCCGAATCGGGTAGTGTCACGCCTACCCTGAAAGGGAAATGGTTTAATGGTATACAATGAAATAATCATAGTAAAAACTTAAAACCATATATGTGATCAAATATTAAAAAATGTGAAAATATTTGATGCTTCTAAATGACAAAAAACCTCACATATTTCTTTACTTTCAAGATTCGACTGTCATGTACACAGCCGTCAAGTAAGTACTTTTTATACGAGTTAGAATATATTTTTTGCACAGTAAATTCAGCACACTTACAGTCTGAAATTCAAAAATTTATTTCCTAAAAAAATTATTTTTGCTACCCTGGTGGAAAAAATTCTCTGCAAATTCTCTGCAAATTACTTCATAATATCCCTGCAATAGCTCTGCAAGTCCTCTGCAAACGTCTCCTGAATTACTGCTTAAATTGAAACACTTTAGCATAAATGCAGAAGAACTCTGCATTACTCTTCTTCAAAAAATGGTCTGCATTTTCATGAATTTCTCAGCGAGTTTTCTGCAAAAAATATTCGCAAATACTCTGTAAAAGTCTCTGCTTTACTGTTTAAATTGAAGCACTTCAGCAAAAATTCAGAGATGCTCTGCATTACTCTGCGCCAGACAATTCTCTGCATTGTTCTGAAAATGTTCGTAGAATTCTTGAACGGGACAGTAGTTTTAGCAACGAGAATCTTCAAAATTTGCGAAAATAAAGTCCGTTAAAAACAAAAGTGCGCCGGCGTTTCCAACACGAAAAAAAAGATTCCGATTTATATGGAGGGGCGGCTTCCACATTTAACCCACTTTGTATATCAGAAGGAAGGAAAGGACGGACGGAGGACACACGAGAGACACATTCTTAACTTATTGTAAACACATAGCCTAACCTAACCTAACATATATATATATATATATATATATATATATATATATATATATATATATATATATAATGCACGCAACGCACTTCCCTAACGCAGAATATCGCACGCTGGGGGTATCGGTCGAAATGGTCCTTATATACTAACCAAGAAAATTCTTACCGCTTGTGAGAAACGACCAGTGCCGGACCAAAAGTTTTTGGTGGCCCGAGTTTATTTAATTTTCTTACTTGAGCCGGGATATTTTTCTAACATTTGTCACAGAAATGTTGTATAATAACTAGGGGATTAGATTAAATGTCCTATAAATTATAATGTGATTTTGATGTGGTGCATTTTTTAAGGTCAAGCTCATATTATCGGCGAACACGTTTTATTACTCAAATGCTGGTTTATTTCAACAATATGAAGATTTTAGAGTAAAAAGTATACAATATAATGATTCTGGTTGTAAAGAAAATACCTTGAAATGAAAAGTCTGAACTTAGAAGAAATAGGTTTCAAATATTCGAAAATTTCTTATACTTGAACACTAAATTTATGAAAGATTTCACAATTTGAAATTATTACGACTTATTTGTTCAAAGTTCAGATCTTGGCAGAAATTAAGAAAAAATCAGCACAGTTTTGGAGAAAAATCGATTATATTCGACGGTATATAAACCCAAGAAAATGTTATTGTTTACACTTTTTTCCCAAAATTACTGAAAGAGTGGTCAAAAATATTTTAACCTAATACTAAATATTTGATGCAAAAATGTTGTATCTTTTACCCTATCTTGAGAAAAAAAATGCAAATTGTATCATTATGAAAATTCAATGATTCATTTTTGAATTTGTGAAAAAAATGTTTAATATGAAAAATTTGATTTTCAAATTAAGGATCACACAAAACATACAAAAATTATAAGAAAATTAAAAAAATGTATAGATAGAAAATCTGCTATATGTATATGCGTTGATTAAAAATAGTATAACAATTATTAAAATAAATACTAACATGAATAAAAAGTAAAGTATGGAAAAAAACTTCTAATTGAAAATTTGTCAGAACAAATATATAATTTGATCTGCTTTGATGTTCACAAAATGACGAAGACAATTTTTGGAAAAATTCATCTTTTCGACCTTTTTGAATTTTGAATTTTTTACCCTAAAACTAATAATTTTAAAATGTGGTAGCCGCTGGACCGGGAAATGAGCAGGATTGTTATAAAACCGGAAAACCGGAAAACGACCGTGAATTTAGTGGTTAAACAAATGTAAACGTCTGATTGAAGCTTTATCAACTATTTTCAATTTTAAAATAATTCAAAATGAATAAACTCATTATCAGACTCTTTTATTCAATTTCAAATTACACACGCTCAAATATTTTGCTTCAGTTTTAAATACTCCATTTTAACCCATTGCGAATTAAAATTGTCCTGCAAATCTCGGTAAGTCCTAGCTTGCAGAGAAATTGTAGAAAAATCAGAGCTTCCCTGCATTTGTCTGCAAATTTTTCTCTCTACATGGTACTTTTTCCTTCAAATCTCCGTTACATCTAATTTGCAGGGAATTTGCAGAACGAAGCAGACTTCGTTTGCTTCTTTCTGCAAGCAGTTCCTCTCGATAAATTTCTTCTAAGTCC